>OX465095.1:14322330-14532330 GCA_949987625.1 Chalcis sispes | reverse complement strand
AATTATAATGATCAAAATAATAATATCAATAATAATAATAATCATAGTAACAACAGTTTTACGATTTTTTTTTTTTTTTTTTTCAAATCAACATACGAGGTGCCATTTTTCTTTCTATCTTTATCTTTCTTTTTCTCTACTTTTTTCTTTATTTGCTTTGCACATTGCCCGTGTGTATGTATCTCTACATGTGTTCTCTCTCTCTCTCTCTCTCTCTCTCTCTCTTCGTTAAATTTCATCCCTTGAAAATTTGAATTAAAAAAAAGAAGACGTCACTCGATGACAATAAATAAACGTTAAAAGAAAATATCGGTGAATTGAGAAAACGGCGATTCGATGCGCAAAGAAAAAACGACAGCACGTCGCGTGTGCGCGACAACGCGCGAATTTTACAATATTTACTCGAACGCCAAGAAAAATTAAGAAGACGCGTATCGCTTTAACGCTCTGAGTAGCGTTCTTTTCTCGTCTTTCTTCGAGAAAAAAAAAAAAAAAAAAAATCGATCGAGCGCCTATTCTCCGATGATTAAACCTTCCGAAATACATGCGCACTCGGAAGTGTGTGTGTGTTTGTGTGAGTGTGAGTGTTCTTTTTTTCTATTTTCTATTTCATCGAGAGACCGTCTCGCGTAAGTCTCCGACTACAACCATACTTTTCATCATTACATATATTTTTTTCTCCTCGCGTATGAAAGTTTCGTCGACGGATGGATGTGTGAATTCTTCTTGAGCGCGAGATTTTCTACCAACGCGCCAAGTTTAGTACGACTCTCCACTGGGGGGCTTCTGCGTCGGTGACCGGTGAACGTTATTTATTTGCTGGTCTTGATTTTTCCTTTCTCGCTTACTTCTCGTTATTTCGGTCAACCTGAAACAGATTGGTGACGGTATTTTTTTATTAAATGTGTCAGTTTTTAAAGGAAAATGTTTTACTTGTTATAAATGTATATATGAATTAATTTATTGATGATCAGTTATATTATAAAATAAATAATCAAAGTCGATATTTACTTTTTAAACCATTATTTTAATTTAATAATATTTTTATAATTTATCAAATTTACACGTTATAAATTTTAATCGTATTAAAATGCAGACTTAAATTTAATTATAAATACGTAAGATTAACGAAATATTTTTATACGTATGCTTTTAAACAAAGTAATTAAAAATTCAGTCCGTCTGAAAATCGTACAATCATATTAACCCAATCGCAAAATTTACTTCGATTAAATTTTAATAAAATCATTCGTTTGAATATTTTTTTCTCATTCGATACACAAAATACAAAATTTATATATAATATAAGCAGATAAGTCAATCCCGCATTCTCAACCCATTCTCTCATCTTCTCGTCCGTCGGCAATTGGTCAGCGAAGTAGCAAGTCGCGCGCATAGGTGGGTGTTTCACCTCTCGCTGCTTAGCGACGGATGTACACGGGATTGTACGCTACACGTTATATCTTGTGAGTTAGTAGCGCTTGCGCGCGCGGAAAATCCCGTATGGAGATTGGACCACTCGGTTGCTAAGTCAACCCCTTCTGTTCTCGCTTTCGTTATATCGTTCTATTGCTACCGCAATTGCGTATATGTATGTAGATTCGATTTGTCAAATATTCGTACGAGGGTTAGGGTAAAAGGGAAGACGTTGTTAAGTTACAGATTGGATTACGTATGATTTATACTTAGGTATGATGCAAAATTTATGAAAAGATTGATTTGTTTGGACGTTTTTTTTTTTTTTTTTTTCTTTCATACGATTGATTCGATGATGTTGGATAAAATTATGCGATTAAAATATTATCGGTGTGAATAAGATATATTGAAAAATGTATCGTAATTGAGTGTTTGTAAAAACAAATATTATGGTACGAAATTTAAATAATTATTACTAGAATGTCATTATTAGAAAAAAAAAAAAAAAAAAAAAAAAAAAACTATTTACACATTCAATTTGAATATTGGCATTAGATTTTCTGATTAAACTCGTTTTTGTAATAGATCTTACAAGCAATTTATCGTTAATTATAATTACGCAGAGAACTGTTTCGATGTTTAGTATAATTTATTGTAAATTCATTTTTTTTTTTTTTTTTTTTACTACTTCTCGATAATAACTAGAAATACTTAAATAAGTTTTGAAACTAAATATCGTACAACGTTAATTGCTGTAATTTAAATCTATGAAGAAAAAAAAAAAAAAAATACACAACTGATTTATGTTATACTCGCAAAAACCAAAGAATCAATTGTAAAATATAAAAACGATAACCGGTCGACTCGTTCGTTTCTCTCGTCATTGCGGTGAAAAGAATCACCCGCGAGGGACATTGAATACCTCAACGATGTAAGAAAGAGAAATTTATCACATGCATGCGTGTATATCGTTTGTCGAGAAGGAATTTTTCCGATGAAAAAAAAAAAAAAAAAAAAACATAAAAAAAGTGTTGTAGAAAAGAATAAAACAAAGAGAAGAAAATGTTATTTAAAGAGAAATCACGAAATTGCGTGTGGTGTGTCAATCTAATTTATGTATATTTATTTTATCACGAAAAAAAAGGCAACAATATTCTTGTTATGTTAATTATTCGATAGGATTAATTGATTGAGTTATATTATATACTATCTGGACGAGCGAAAAATGCGCGATTATTCGAATTATTCGATTGTACACCACAACTAGACTTTAACTCGACGATTAGATTGAGTGACGAAAGTATGCACGAGGGATATATAGGATACTCGACAAAAAATGGGAAAGCAGAGAGAGAGAGAGAGAGAGAGAGAGAGAGAGAGAGAGAGAGAGAGTTAGGGAATACTACAATTAGTCACTGTATGATAAACAAGGCGTAATTGATTTTGATGCGATTAATCTTTAACAGTTATGGATACTGTCCGGGGATGTGAAATTTTTAAACGTTCGCAATCCTCGGCTAATTGTATCGTATTTCTTTTTAGTTTGCGATTATTGTATAATGTCAAATGACAATTCTAAATGTTATGCACTTTAAATAAGATATATTAAATATGTCGGCGTAAATTTTTTTTTTTTTAACCCTTTAGATACTTTAGGTATACTAACTTTTTAAAAATATAATTTAAGTTATATAGTTTTAATCACTATATTTTTATTTATAATCTATTCTATATTGTACATAATTTAATAATTATAAACAATATATTATATTCTTGCACATTATTTTAATTGTAAAAAATTTTTAAACTTTCTTTTACATTCAGAAAATTAATTACTTCCTTTGAACCTTCGCTTAATTGAATTTTTTATAAACTCAGTGCATCTATAAAAATATCATAAGTAAAAATTAAGCAATATATCAGATCTCAACTCAACTAAAATTCCAATGCTCGCGACTATTAAATTAACTAAAGGATAGAGAAAAAATTGCTATTCTGAATTATCTCTTGCTAAAAACTTTAATCCCCATCTAAAACTACCAAAACTTTAACGACTTCCTGGCGATAAAAAAAAGCTCATGTTATATATATATATAAAAAAAAAAGACGACTATTTAAACAAAAATAAAATCTAAAAAAAAAGGACAAATAACTCAGCGGCAAATATATATGCATATAAATCGTGGTCGCGCGTGTAAACACGAAAAGAAAGACGAGCTTAAAAAGCCCGCATAGCACGTATACGAAGCAACGCGTCGTGCAGTCTTAAGAGCAATATCGTAACGGCGGAATCTAAGCGCCTATAACGTGTCCGAGCATCGCGTTAACTCACCCGCCTCCTCGTCTTCCTCATGACTATTACAGCCTTTTACACGCGCAGAGACGCAAACATGCGTACACACGTACACGTGTGTGAAACGAAAATAAAAAAATAAATAGTCGCGATCTCAAAGCCGATCGCGAGCGCACGCGCGCGCGCGCGTGTAAAGGGGATTAAAAGGGCCGCGCGCGCTCGTTAAACGCGCGTACAGATAGTTTTTCGTTCCTTTTTACGCGCGGGTTATATTATCGGACGCGTCGATCGTCGCTTAAGGTATGCTTGGACTTCGGTGGTTTGCCGGGGAGTACGTGTATACGGGCCCCCGCACGTTCCATGGGCTTTGTCGTAATGGTGACTATATCCTTCGGCGTTGATGTATGGAGTTATTGGAAGTGAGAAGTGGAAGTTGGAAATTGCGGTGGTAATACTCGAGTGATAAAGACAAATGGATGCTTTCGACGATGTTGCTCTGAGCTGAGAGGGAATTTCATTCGATTTAGATTGCTTTTGCCGTGGCGCTTTGTTGGGGATTATAAATTGTGGTTGTGCAGACTGTAAGATTTATTTGAATTTTGATGTATTAGCTATAACTATTATTAAAGTATATCTTTAAGCTAAACCATTTAGTATAGTTTTATATTGTAAATATAAAACGATGCATCAATAATTTAAAAGATATTTTTATCCGTTATTTGCATATTTTAATTTAAAAGTAAAATTTAAATTTTTCTCTCTAAACGCGTAAATTACAAACTCAAACTCTTATATCAATATTTTAATGATTTAAAAATAATCATAACCAGAAAGTTTGAATACAAAGTAACAAATTGACGAATAAACAACCAAATCTCGTTCTTCAAATTCGGCAATTTCGGAAATTGCACGAGACTACCTAATCAATCTGCGATTATTAAATCGTTACAATAATCACGTAAAATACAAGTTCGCCGAGGGCAGCTTTCGTCGCGGGAAAAGTCTGCGTCGCGTCACAGCGCGTGAAAATCGCCAATTAGCGCCGCGTACACCGGAATAGGATAAAAGTCCGATCTGTTGGCGAGTTTGAAAACCGGTTATCTTCGCTCCCTCCCCACTTTAAAAAGAGAAGTATCTCGCTCGAAGAAAACTCTTTTACACGCCGGTGTCCCGTCAGTCACGAGTGTCCAACACTTCGTTATAAAAGCTCGCGGACGTACGGTATAACTTCGCTATACTTTAAACAGCGAACGTAATACAAGTCTGTGAAAGTAAACGTGCTTGTATGTGCGTGCGTGTGTGTGTGTATGGAGCAAGAGAGGCAAGCGGTTTCGAACGAGTTTGATTCGATGATAAAAATTTTTGCGCGAAGGCGTGCGAATGTTTTACGGGGATATTTAAAAACTTTGTGCTTAATGCGCAACGATAATGTATGTTTGGGGCTTGATTTTGTGATGAAGAGCCAAAAAAATGTTAATGAAAATGCGCTTTGAGAATATATTGATAAGATGCGGGAGAAAAAATTAAGTATTTGCTTGAATATGTACCAAGCTGTATTTTTATTTACTTTTATTTATTTTTATTGCGATACGATGTATAAATAATGAAATTTACCAAAATTTTTTATACTAGAATTGTATTTACGTTTAAACAATTTTTCACATTTATATCGGTTATTTTAACTGGTAGCTAAATATCCTAATCAGCACTTAAACTCGAGCGAGATTTAGCAAATTGAAGCGACTCCATTTTATAAGTGTGAATCGCAGCTGCTGTATCTAATGACAAAACTCGCGATAGGTGTACTGGTACACCTGAACCATCAATTTTAAATTTACCGGAGAATTTGATCGATGAGTTATATCTGCACGAGGCGCTACTTTGTGCGCTTATCGGATTTAGTCTTATTTACGCAATTCCAGTTAAGTATGTAGAGTACAATATTGCAATATATCGAGACTTTTTTTTTTTTTTTAAAAAAACAAAAACGATAAGCATAAAATTTTCTTTATTTAACGATCTTAATATATTAATCGTCGGAATAAATTTCGCTCAATCAAGGATACACGTTCAACGTTTTACTAAAGCTCTTTAAAAATAATTCCGTTAAGAGAATGTAGTTTGTAATTAAAAAGTATTTATATTGAACTATGCAAATGAATAAGCAATCGTTAAGTGTACGCGTAAGGTTATAATTAAATTCTTTTTTAAATAAAATTTTAATGCTTCCAATTAGTGAAAAATTTTTAGGACATTAAATTAAATTCTCGTTCCCATTTCAGCATAGTAAAAACGGTAAAACTATGTCCTCGTAAACATTTTTTATTCAACCTTAATTTATAAGTGCAACAACCCTGTATATCTTAAATATTTTTATTATCCAGTAAGCATATATAATTAAACTTACGTAATTTATGTTAATACAATTAATCAACATTACAAGGTACGAAAAGCGCAATGAAAAATCATAAACAGAATATAAAGTGCACCGTATCATCGCGATAAAACGAAAATATATTCTTCGATTCAAAATCTTGCAAATAATCGCGAATAAAACTAGTCGCTCTTATGTATGCGCAAAGGATTAAAACGCGGGTGAAATAAAGCGAGCGAGTGTCGAGGCAGCGACGCAATAGGGATTAACCTTTTCGAATCGAAGGAATCGCAAGAATCTCGTTTGCAGATGAAATGCCGTATAGTAGGGGAGCGAAAAAGTGCTTTCTCTCTCTCTCTCTCTCTCTCTCTCTCTCTCTCTCTCTCTCTTTCGGCCGTTTTACCATACGCTCCGAATTACAATGCGCGTATTTTCGTGGCCGCTTTACCGCTGAGTTGGCCGTATAGAGAAGAAGAGCCTGTTATCTTGGGTTTCTCAGGGCCGTTTTCGGCTTTACCCAATGCTTTTATTTTTTTTTTTTTTCTCGTTCTTTCTTTTTTTTTTTTTTTTTCTCTTTTATTCTTTCTTTACCGAATCTCTTATGCGTATCGTTACTTCGCGAAATCTTTATGTATATTTTTCGACTGCCCTTATCGCATACGTTCCAACGATAAAACGTAACTTTTATTACCGGTGTTATAGATTTCGTTAGCTTTTGCCTTTTGTCATCGATAATTTGGGCAGTGTTTTGATCAGTTTTTTTTTTTTTTTTTTTTTTTTTTTTTTTTTCTTTGAAATAATTAAAAAACAGGATCTGGATGAAATAAAGATAAGCAAGTTTATTTTTGTCGATAAATATATTGATTAGATAGTGAAAAAAAAAGATGAAAATTCTTGGTGGATACTCATAATGCAAGAAGTGAATGAAAATTTTAATTTTACAACCGTCTAAATAAATTAACAAACAATTTTATTTAAACACTTACTATTACATAAGTGTATAAACATTGAAATATTGCAATTAGCACAAATTGACGTAAAATAATAATAAATGATTTTTATATCATTTACATTTTGAAATATTCATCATTAACAAGTTAACAATTTTAAATAAAATAAATGTGTGTTTATAGTATATCTCAAATTTGAATACAATTGAAAATCGATTTAAAAAACGTCATAACACTACATTTCTCAAGGTGCAATATGAATTATCTTTCAACAAGACTAATTGACGTTTGAAATTATCGTTGATTTGCAAGGCTAAAGCTCTCGTGCATTGCGTAAACATATTCGTAAATATTATATATATGTTTACAAATTTTTTTTTCTATTATCATTCAATTAACTCGATCAAAAACAGCATATTTACACATCTCGATAAGTAGAATGCGCATTCTTCTAAATTAGTTGTTAAGATCGCGTTAAAACTTGTTGCATCGAAATTAATACACTTGTTACGATACAGATACGCATCGCATGAACAAAGAAGAAACGGCTTTGAATTACGGAGAGGTTGCTTGTACTGTCGCGTTTAATTATTTGTACTCGTTCTATCTTTTAGAATATAATTTGTATGTTTAATTTAAGGTATACCGATTTTCTTTGTTTATTCCTTTCTTTTTCACGATCGATGCTAGCAAAAAGGACAAACAATTTATAAGGACGATGTAGCTTTATTTTTTATTATAAACAATCGTTGTTCTTTAAAAAAAAAAAAATGATTGACTCGATTACTATTTAAGTGCTGACTTAAATCAATAAAACAATTAAAAGAACGTGATAGCGGATAAACTATAAACCAAATGAAACCAATAAACCTGGAAACGAAAAATTATTGCCTTTATTTAACTTTTTATTTAATTTACAACACGTATAATGGTAAAACAAATCAACTTAACTTTATTCTATTTATTCCATAAATTTATATAATTATAATACTATGTAGCTTAAATTTTGTAAAACAATGAAAAAAAAAAGTAAAAAGTATTTAAATTTTTTTTTCATGTTTAATCTACAATATTTCTTGAATGAAAAAAAAAAAAAAAAAAAAAAAAAATACTTTAACTTCACCTATACAATCGTTTCTATCGATAGTAATCCAATGCTCGTTATAAAACAGAAAAAAAAAAAAAATAAAATAAAATAAAGTCATATCGCATCGCATGCTCTATTCGTCCACGGTATTTCATTCTTCTTTTGTGCGTTCATTTCAACGTTATAAACGCGGACTCATCCATCAAAGTTCGCTCCTCCTTTCCTCCCGTTTATTTTTCCTCGCGCTCTTTCGCGCGTTAAAATGTACATATAAACGCGCGTGCGCACGCGCGTGTACCAAAGCCCGAGTCACAATTCGTGCAAATTCAAGCATCGATTTATCTCTCGGGTTTTAGGTCTCTCGGCTGCCGTTTTACCGTTACATCCCATAGGAGACGGCTTTAAAATGCCGATCGCGCGAGCGAGTTTAATTTTAGAGAGAAATATGCATGTGTATATAGATTGCGTTCGATTTAGTTGATATAACTCGACGCTTCTTGGAAATTTACATTTAAAGTTGCATAAGCATACTGTGTATTTTACGGGTGAGTAGCATTGGCGAGAGATAAAATTACCGCCTGTTTTGAAGTATGTGTGAAAATTATGAAAAAATTAAATTAAGGTGCTTGGTTTATGATTAATAACTCGTTCCCACCTGCGTTACAAAATAAATTATCGCTCGTACGGATAATGTGAAATGTGGAAATATTAAATTTCGCAAAAAATTTTATATCACTGTATGCTCGAAAAATATATTAAAAAAATGTAAAATGTATAATTGAAATAAATTTCTTTTAATTAAATGTTATATTAAAACATAAGAACTCTCTAATTTATCATAATATTTTATCTAGCTTTATTAAAAGACTGTTAATGTAAAAAAAAAAAAAAAAAAAAAAAAAAATATTATTTTTGCCGTAAAGTCAAATACAACTATAGAAAGAAAAAAAGGAAAAAAAAAAAAATAATACTAGAATTATGCAATTTTACCCATAAATTTGTCATTGAGGAAAGATATATTCTCCCGACTACACATATTGAAATTCAAAATCTAAGCTAATAAATATGTCGAATTTATCATTTGCTCAACATCTTAGGCTTCACCTCCGCCTTAATAACTAAATAAAAAGCCCGATCCAACCGCCGCAAATACCTACATACGATACATCCATTCGATTACCAATATATACCTGTTCGATTCATCAAAAAAACTTTTAATTATTATATCACCTCTTAACATCTAACCAAACCTTTCTCTCTTTCTCTCGCTCTCTCTCTCTCTCTCTCTCTCTCTCTCTCTTTCTCTCTCTCTCTCTCTCTTTCTCTCTCTTTTTCTCTTACACATCTTTTCATTCACTTAAGGCAGCTTTCGCAACGAAGCGTCCTTTCACGCACAATTCCATCGGCTCTTGGTAATAACTCTCGTAATACGTATACCATATACGCTTACACATATGCATATGCCCGAAGAAGCAAGTATCGGTTGCGCTCATCGGTGCTCGGTTATTTACGAGGCGCGGTTTACACGATAGAGGGAGAGAATTATGCCGTAAGTTCGACCCCCGCGGAGTCCCGTATATATAGTCTATATATATATAGACTGTATATATGCATAGGTATATTCATAAATGCGAGAAGCAACGGCACGCGGCTTTTGATTTAATGAGACAAACGCTTTAGCGAGCCCAATTATCGATACGGTGGTACCGCGCGCGCGCTAAGTGATAACGCGACCGGGCGCCAACTTGTTGCCGCATGGATGTACTTGATTTGTAATGCGTGGAGATCGTGAAGAATGGCTGGTGATTGTTTGTGGTTAATGTTTGGGAAGCTTCGATGTTAGAATCGAAAGTTTTTAACGTTTTTTTCTTTTTTTTTTATTATTTTGACATTTGACTGTTTCTGATTATTAATTAAAATGTGTAAAACTTATTTATTAAGTTTTGTTTTTTTTTTTCACTATAATAAAATACATTCATTATTTTTGTATGGCCGTTTTAATAAAGTAAAAACAATCTTTTATCTCAAACAAAAAAGCTTCACACAATAACCGATGAGTTATTAAATATCGAGGCATTATAAGTTTTATTTATTAATGCTCTAAAAAGCTAATCTGAAAGAAATGAATATTAAATCTGACAGTCAATAATCGTTTCTTTTTCATGCGCGTTTAAATTCATATAATTTACATTAGGTATAACTAAATGACAAAGAATAGAATACATCTTTTATATTATATATTTGAGGATCAGTTAACGCTATAGCTTTATTAAAATTCAATCGTCACGTCGTCCGAATCTCCATTCCATATTATAAGGGACGTAAAGAAGGTTAAAAACTCGTTAATGAGTCACTTATAACTTCTTAAAGCATAAAATTTATATACGTGCACGCACACGCACGACATTTATATTAAAAGAAAGAAAACAGAAATACGAGCCATAAGAAAATCAGTAAAATAGCGAAGAAAGAGATCATGCGAGGTAAAACCATCCACCTTAATAAAAAGATCCATAAACCCTGGCGTTGTAAAGTGCTAAAAAGAGGAACGTTTGCGAACACAAAGGATCGAGTCTAAAAATAAAGTTTCTGTTTTTTTTTTTTATTCGAAAAGAGAGACAGAGAGAAGCGAGCCATTCTGAGCGGCAGCTCGTTGATAAAATTTATTAAGAGGACACTCGGGAATCCCGATGCGTAGCTGCTTCTCTCGGGCATCCGCCATTACATATATCGCCGGCTGAATTTAGGACATTGCCTGAGATGGGAGAGAGAGAGAGAGAGAGAGAGAGAGAGAGAGTCGCTTTCTTTGCAAACGAATGCGACCACCACGAGGTAAAGGAAGAGAATGAGTGAGGAACTTTCAAGAGAGAAAGAGAAAGAGAAGGTAAGAGTTTGGGGGGCTGCTGTTCCCTAATAGCAATTAAATATCCGCGCAGCTAATTGGCAATTACCACGGGCGTTGAGACTTATACTTTTTTCAAACCTACCAGGTAGCCAGAGAAGTATATACACATTGTGAGCGCTCGTTGCTTCTTTCTTTCTTCACCTCGGATTACGTGCGTGCATGTTATCCACCTCTCTCTCTCTCTCTCTCTCTTTATGTGCTCACGTATACCTGCGGTACCACTCTTTCTTTCTCTCGTATATGCTCTCCTATTCGGGAAGTTTGTCTTGTTTCGTCTCGCATGAACGCACACGATATTATGAGCTTACGCGGGAGAGCAAGAGCAAGAGAGAAAGAGAAAGAGAAAGAGAAAGAGAAAGAGAAAGAGAAAGAGAAAGATAGATAGATAGAGAGAGAGAGAGAGAGAGAGAGAGAGAGAGAGAGAGAGAAACGAGTGGCGAAGCAAGGTGACGACAGTGGAAACTAGTTTATTTGGGACTCGGCTATAAATTAGGATCAGATCGCCACCAGATAAGGATGTCCCACTAACACCCGGGCACCTAAAAGACGTTCTCTTCTTCTACTCTTTCTCTCGCTTTGCCTCTTTTACCCCTCATTATTCTTTTTTTCGTTTCGACTTTGCGAAGCCCTCTCTTCGATTTTTATTTCTTCTCTTCTCTCAACTCCGACTTCTTCTAAACTCCTCCTTATTTACACCTGAATATTTCGCCGTAAGAAAAAAACGCGAGGGAATATTTAAAAATTAAAAACACACCGAAGCGCACTGAGAAATTCGGTCTTTTTGAACGTCGTTTTGAAATTGGTTTCAAAGCTCGCGCCTCGGGGACGTTACGCCTTAACAATGCTTATAATCGCGTTCGTTCATCAGCGGAGAAGTTTGCCTTTTCCCCAACCCAGATGAAAGTCTTCGCTCGATCTCTTTTGCCCGTTTAAGTTGCAGAAAGTAACTAATTGGGATGTAATTCCGAAGGGGCGAAAAGAGAAGCCCCTGAATTTGCCGTGACTTAAGATTTCTCGAGAGTCTGTGTGCACAGTGTCTGTCTTGATGGGGACGATGTCTATCGTTGGTTACTTTAAACTTGGGGAAAAATGAGACCGAGTTTGACTAAAGTCAAAGAGGACTTTCGACTCTTTGACGTTTACCTATCTTTTTATTGACTTTTGAGAACGCTGTTATTGACTTTAGAAAGTAAGATATATATTTAAGATTGTGATCTTTGTAACTTTAAATAGAAATGTCTTAATCAATAAAATTAATTCTTGCAAAGACTTTTTTATGTTGCCAGTATTTACTATAACTTTAATTTATTATTTGTTAAATGATGATATCAAATTATTAGAATAGCTTTTGTATTTTAAAATTCAATGTCTCCAAGTTTTTACATTTCTAAATGTACTTTTATTCATAGCAGTCGTAATTATTAGATTAATTACTAGTTTCAACAGATGGATGAGTATGTTTTTTCGAGAACCGAGAAAAATTTAGTTTTTCATGCTTTCGTATGTCATCCGTAATTTATTTAATAGTCTACCAGAGAATAAATTAAATTTGATATAGGCAAACCTAAAATAAACGGGCATAAAATAATAGTTTTTCTCTTAGTATACAGAAAAGGTGCCACACGACTAAATAAAAATCTTTTTTTTTTTTAACAAACCTGTTTAATACCGTCGTTGTGCATTTTAAGGACTAAAGAATTTATAGGACAATAAAAGCCGTTGAAATTGCCGTTATATTCCAGGCTCGCGCTCAAGTCACTAAAAACGATTCTGTGCATCCAGCATTTATTTGATTCTTATTTCTCTCTCCCTCTCTCTCTCCCTCTTTCTCCCTCTCTCTCACTCTCTCTCTCTCTTCCTTTCTCCAATGATTCTTTTTCTTCCTCGTTTAATTATAACCGCGCGTGAGAATAGCGATCGTGAGGGTTCATCGAGAGAAGGTTGAGTTTAAAGTGAAAGAGCCCCGTTGACTCGGTCGATCAGAGAACAACCTGAGGTGTGTTTTGCGAGTTGAATGAGTACGAACGGGACGACGAGAAAATTACGGGCACGAACGACAAACGCGAACGAAAAGACGAAAGAGAGAAGAAAAAGAAGCTGCTTGAGAAGTTGAGACGGTTTATATAGGCAAGTGAGAAAGAGAAAGAGAAAGAAAAGGAGAACGCACGGCGATTCCATTCACTGATTGAAATCTCCGTCCATTTGTTACTGTCAAGAAGGTGGCGATAGCCTTTCTCTCTCTCTCTCTCTCTCTCTCTTTCTCTCTCTTTTTTCTCTGGGCTGCCCACACGCTGCACTCAATACCGAAGAGGCCACCTCACGCGGGATCGAGCTATTATTTTCGACGAACAACGAACTACGGAGCTCAACTAACGACCAATCAACTCGCCGGGATATTAATTCCTTATCGATTGTTCTAAGGTGTCCGCGTCGAAAGATTCGACTTTGAGCCGAGAAAAGCGAGACTTCTTCTCCCGTGATCGTCGACCAAGACTGATCGTAATCGCGAATAAGACGCCTGTCGCTCACTTGTTTTACCGTTGGTTTCAACGCGACCTACCTTCATCTGTTATGACTTGCCTTTGTATTTTTTCTTGTTATTTAAATGTTTGCTTTGAGAAATGTAACGAGGCATATAGATGAGATGAAAGAACTGTATATTTATTCGAGTAACAAAACTAATAAGGATGTATTGGAGTTTTAACAAAGTGGTGAATGTATTTACTCACCTTGAAAACGATGATAAGTCTCTCACAGTTCTCAAACACCTCTTAAACTGGCGATACAAATCCACTACCCATAGTCTGAGACCTAAAACAGCAATGTGTAACTATTGATGTAATAGTAAAAATAATATTTTTTTTTTTTTACAATAGATAAAAAATCAAAAATTGTTTTTTTGTTTTGTAATTTTTAAGAACTTTAATATATATTTACTAAATAAATGTTCAAACTCACCCTTTATAGAATGGCTTAAACGCAGTGCTAGCCTCCGTAGGTGGTAAGCTGGCAGTGGTCTGATGTTGGTGAAGAATGGAGTTTTGCGACGACGCGGACGAGAAATCCTTATGTGGCGAGTTTTGCAACCTCGAGCTGAAGGATACGTTGCCGGCGCCGTTGGTTACGTTGCCATTATTCTGTGCTTGTATGTAAGCTCCGGCGGCTGCAGCAGCGGCCGCAGTGGCAGCTGCATGATTGCCAGGTGCCGCAGCGTAGTGGCCAGGATTTACGGTGGGATTATTGGGGGTACTGTTGTTGCCACCAGGGCAGTACCCTGTTGGAGGGCCCTGGATCACGCCGTTCGGCGTGGCCACCTTCATATTGGGTGGTGTCTGTGGCGGGGTATCCGTACCAACCTCGGGAAACCCCGCCGCCGCCGAGGACGAGGCACTAGAGACACTGGAGCCTGACGAGGAATTCGGGTTGTAGTGAAGCTGACCGCCGGAAGACGACGAGAGAAAACCGCCATACCGGGCGCTGGTACTTGAATAGGGAGCCGTCGCCGCTGAGGAAGGACTCATAGACGCCGAAGAGGGTAGCGCAAAGTTGCTAAGACTTCCACCGGTATTGGGATCCGTTCCAGTACCACCTGCACCTAGCCAAGGCTGTTGCGAGTGATGATGCGATTGACTCGACAGGTGATGATGATGTTGGTGTTGCTGTTGTTGATGGTGCTGATGTTGCTGAGCATAATGTTGTTGCTGTTGGTGATGATGCATATGGTATTGTTGGTGGTGAGGGTGTGAAGGGGGTGGCGGAGTTTTGCACGCGGCTGTATCCGCCAATGACCAGATTTTGGGTTTTGTCGCAGGTATGGGAACACCAGCGGTGCTACAGTCAGACTTTATTACTTCATCCTTTAAGTGATCCTCAGGACCGTAGCCTGGATGGTGGTGATGATGGTGGTGCATTGTGTGATGGTATGGATGCTCGGTAGCTCGACGAGGATCATCTTCGAGATCCAAGTCGTCTTCGTCATCGAGGTCTTTGTCGTGCTGCATGTGTTCCGCTTTTACATGACGCATCGGTTCTGTAATCGTAAACAAATAAAAATATATTAAACTTTCGACTATATTAATTTTATTTAATAAGAAAACTTTTAACTATAAATATATTTTAGTCCTCAAAGTTTATTGATACAAATTTTGTTATACATTGATAGGATTATTCTTTTCTCTTTTCGAATAAAAATAAATAATTTTCGTTATTTTAAAAACATTTTAAAAACTAAAACGAGAATTTAAATTTTTTCTCTCCGACCGAAATGGTAAACAAGAAGTAAACCTCGTAGTTGAAGCTCAGTAGCTCGCAAAACGTCCACTTAGTTAACAGAAAAAGAACATTAAGGCTTTTGGATCTCTCGGTTCTTCGTAATTGGCACGCGAGAGCCTCCGTAATAGTAAGTAAGAGAGAAAACGTTCGTGCAGGCTGTCTCAAGATTGAGAGAGAGAGAGAGAGAGAGAGAGAGAAAGTGGAATATTGGCGTTAATGGTTCGTGGTCCCAGTGGTGTGAAAGCGAGACTCGGGATGCGTGTCATTGTTTGGAAGGGGACTTTGAGAAGAGAGAGAGATCGAAGTCGCTTGTGCGAAGGGTGCGTCGAAATAGTTACGCACGAGCCACACGCAGAGCAAGAGGAAGCAAGACAGCGAAATTCCCAGCGCGCCCTTATGGATCTAATCCGGTGAGGAGGCGAGAGATGCTGCGAAAAAAGGGGGAGTGAGACCAGGCGCCGGCACTTTGGGGTGCAAGAGATTTTAGCTTCCCTCGAGTGGTCTATTCTCTCTTTCTCTACATCGTTCTATCTTTCTCTTTTTCTCACTTGCTTCGCTCTCTCGCGCGTCCCTTTTCCCAGTCTCTTTTCTTACTTACGTTATAGACTCTCTTGGGGCACACTCGAGGATAGCCCCGTACCGTCTGCTAGCCAACCAGCCAGTCAGTCAGTCAGGGGTGAGAATTTCATTAAGAGGTTCGAATGAGCCGAGGCTGCCAAGGGTTTACTTGATGGCTCGTCAAGCGATAATTCCCAAGCTGGAGATGAGCAAGGTGGAATGAGATGCCACCCCAGAAAAGACAGAATGGTATAAAGCCGTCTACTACTGCTACCAACACCGCCTCTCGCTTCGGTCAGTGGATAAAGACAGTAGAAACGAAGTGAACAGCGGCCCAGAGAAGAGATAAAGAAAGATAGAAGGTTGGTTTAGGGTAGTAACCCAGTAGCGGTAGTAACCCTTATAAAGAGAAGCTTATAGGCCAACTAAATAGATACTGCGCAGAAGAGTCTACAAGTGGCTCTTTAACTTTTGACCCTCGGTGCTGCTCTGTTACCGCTGCTGTCCTATCGGCCGTTAATCGAATCATTTCGACCAGCCGTTCCTTCCGATAACCCGGCCGTTTACGCGGAACCCACAGGAATAAAACGATACGCGATTATGAATACGCATCCGCAGATGGTTGTGTGTTTAATCAAAACAATTCGTCGGCCCGGATGTTACGAAATTTAGGGCGCTCGTTAACTGGTGCTAAACTGATTTGTTTTATCGAATTTATAATCGCTTTATACAACTTTTTAATGGTATCGAAGGTCTTAATTATATTTAACAAATTAATTTTACAAATAATGAACAATAAGAATTAATTTAATTTTTAATCGAATATGCATGCCATTTTATTTTAATAATATCAAGTTTATATTATAACGCGCTAATGTATACTAATGGTATATTAATGCTAAAAATATTCTTATTAAATATTATATTAATGCTCAAACTTTTTTATAGAACAAAAGACGATTTCACGCGTAAATAAGCAGTTATTACACCGCGCTAACATGTTTAATTGAATGACTCATTAAGACTTGTCGAATACAAAATATTATTATTTTAATTTAAAATTTCATTTATTATATTTATCATTACAACTTTCGTACACAGTGAGTAAATTTAGAAAATTGGTAATCTACTATAACAAAAAGAAAAACACTAAAGAGAATGACACAGAACGAGCGAAGTAGAAGCACGAGTATGGGTGACAGAAAATAAGTGAAAGGGTCCGTTAGAGAAGCGAGAGCCTTTATGAGAACGAAAGAGAGAGAGAGAGAGAGAGAGAGAGAAGTGAGAGCAGGACCGATATTGGCCAATGTGCGGTAGAGTAATGGTGGCCATAGGAGGGCTCCATACCATTCGTCTCGAGCCGTGGACGCCGATACATCACCGCGGCTAAACCAACACTCTCGCATCATCCGTGCACGTACGTCTTCCAGCGACTCTCGCGTCCATCCCTCCTTTCCCTTCCCGAATCTCCGGTTTGCTTGTGCATGAGGAAGAATATGCATGACGGGAAAGGAGGACTCTCGGTGTAGGACGAGAGATAGAGAGAGAGAGAGACAGAGAGAGACAGAGAGAGATAGAGACAGAGACAGAGAGAGAGAGAGAAAAAGTTAGTGCGAATGCATTGGTCCCTATACGAATGGATACTCAAACTCTCGCTGTGCCGGCCGCACCCTCGCTCTTCGTTGTGCAAGTCTGTGTGGACGAGAATACTGTGGATAAGGGAGAAAGCAAGAGGGAATTCTCTCGGGTTATTATGAGGCATGGTTGGACGTCGTTTATACACGAGCAATATCGTCTATAGTATACATGGCTTCACGTGTTTTTTTTTTTTTTTTTCACTACGGAATCTTTTTTGTCGTATGAATTTTTCAAGATAATTTTAAATTGTATGGTAAATTTTTAGAAATGTTCTTTTCGAAATTTCGTGATATGTAATCGTTACTTGAGTACAATGAAGTTAGGTGCAATAATAATTATAAAAATGATATTTACACGCAAAATTCAACAGTCATCCAAAACAATTTT
The DNA here is from genome assembly GCA_949987625.1 of Chalcis sispes. Lineage (NCBI taxonomy): Eukaryota > Metazoa > Arthropoda > Insecta > Hymenoptera > Chalcididae > Chalcis > Chalcis sispes. The sequence goes on along the minus strand of OX465095.1, from coordinate 14,514,450 downwards.
CAGTTTAGTTTCAAACATCTCATCGATCTTTATCAAATATAGACAAAAAAAGAGAAAAACAAGAAAAAAAAAGGATTCCTAACTCGCACCATCCGAAAAGGAAAGAGGCAAAAGGAGGCGATCGGTGCATACTCGAGTGCGCACACGTCATCCCCGGCGTCGCATGCGCAGGAACTTCAGCGCTACGAAAAAGAGGGGAAGAGACTAGGATACTAAGTGCAAAAGCGAGAAGTCCGAGGCCATTAATCTTTTCGCGCGCCGGCAACCCGCAACCCGTCACTGTGTTTACCCACATGTGAACCATTATGTCCGCCCTCGCGATATAGAGAGAGGACTAATACACTACTACCACTCCTATTACTACTCGTTCGCTCTACGGATATTCATTGAAAATCTCTCGATTATCAAGACGTCGATAGCCGATACGATCATGTTGCTTTAGGCGGTCACGAAATTTGTTAAAGGATTGAATTTTGAAATGTGTTGAAAGTTTTCGGCATTGGAAAAAATTGAAATTTTCAGTACGCGTTATCGAGTTTAAAATTTTCTAATATTTCATGAGTGAAAATTTCCGATGATAAAATAATGTTGTCACAATGTAATTAAGTATGAATGAATTGTAATTTAATCAAAATTAAATAATGAACTCGTCGATGTTTTATTTTATTTATAAATATTTTATAAAAAGAAAAATCAACTACATAGATGAAAGGAACATATTTTATTAATTCATTTACCACCTCAAGTAACCTTTCGTTATTAATCAATACCTCATTTAATTCATCCTAAATATTTCGAATCCTTTTACACATTCCGATATATCAATTTCTTAACACAGATATATTAATCACAATCGAATTCTTTCAATTACGCCCTTTAAAAGCGAAGTTTTCGTCACCCTGGCAACCCTTCGCTTTTCTGCAAGCAAAAGGGGCTCGCGTATATATAAGCGTCAGTATGCCGACCTATGGGGTGGTAAAATAGTCAGGAGCCGCTAGCCGATCGATTATTTCATTACGCGCGCGAAGGGGATGATTCCGTTATGCGACTTCGATTCCAATTGGCGGCTGTGGTTGTACGGCAGATGGCTTTTGATGTACTTCGTCGCGTTGCGAATCCGTCGCGTACGTGACTTTGTTGACGATAAATGTGGGGGAAAAAATCTGTGTCGTGTTTCGCTTGCAATGATTTTGAGAAACTTTATCGTAGGTGTGGAAAGGAGGTGATAAAATTCGATAAAATATCTGATAAACGTGATTTTTATTGGTATACGATTGTGATCCCTTTTTTAAACGTATACGTAACATTAAAATTATAAATTTAAAAGTCATTATAATGAAATTTTAAATTTAAGTATAATCATAAAGGCTACAGATTAATTAAAAAAATATTTTATTGATCTTTTTTAACAGTTAAGGGATAAAAAAAAAAAAAAAAAAAGAAAAAAGATTGGCACACTAAAAAAACGATTTTGTGTCACTATAAATAAGACACTCAACATCGAACATGTTAATTTTCTATTGATGAGTAAATTAAACAAAAAAAAATTCTCATTTAACTTGATCCGATAATGTTATTATCGCATATCGGCTTAGGCTAATTATTATTTAATTGCTAATAAATGCAACTTTATTTATGTTTCATTAATCATTAACAACCTTGTGTAAAAAGAAAAAAGTTTCGAGGCTTTAGTTTTACTTTAACTGATATAAGTATTTATAGAATCAAGTTTGTTTTCCCTACTTTTTATGTTTATTGGTGTTAAGGATAAGCATTATCATAAATTTTAGAAAAGATAAAATATAATTACTTGAAAAAAGGTAATATTTAACGTATAAAGATAGTTAAACAAGTTATTCGACATAATATATTTTGCTCAAGTACATTCATATGACTTTGCAATAAGATTCCTTAACCCCAATATCTTTAAATCGCCACGAAAAAAAAAAAAAAAAAAAAAAAAACAAATTGGATTTTATCGGCAAATAAATTTAAGATCAATTTCATAAAAATAACCAAAGCTAAACAATACTAAAACTAATCTACAAACTATGAGAATAATAAATCCAGCCTCACCATTATCCTCAAGTCCTCGCCTTGCCTCCTCTCCAACCCTATCCTGTCTACTATCCGCAACGAGATCGTCCTTATCCTTGTCTTCGGAATCGGTGAGCGCCGCGTCGTCGTCGTCGTCCGTTTTGTTCTTCGGCTCCCACGTCATTTTGTTTTCCTTTTTGAGCCTGCGCCTCGCGTTCGCGAACCACGTCGATACTTGCGTCAACGTCATCTTCGTTATTATCGCGAGCATTATTTTTTCACCTTTCGTTGGGTAGGGATTTTTCTTGTGCTCGTTCAGCCATGCCTTCAACGTCGCCGTGGATTCGCGCGTCGCGTTCTTTCGCCGTGCCGCCAGATCGTAACCTGCGCCGTATCTGTAAGTTAATGGAATAACTTTTTTTGGTTTTCTTTCTTTCTTTTTTATTTTTATTTATTTTTTAATTACGAAGACTTTTTTTTTTACGGTTGCATTGTTTTGTTTAAACGGATGGTTAAACGAAGCATTCGATAAGTGAGAAATAAAGCAGGTTGATTTGAAGAGATACGGCTTTTGCAAAATTTTTGTATTTCTTTTAGATAGATAAAAGTAATAAGCATAAGAATAAAAATGCTGGCTGTAAATGCTAATGTTAAAAAAAAAAAAAAAAAAAAAAAAAAAAAAAAAAAAAAAAAAAAAAAAAAATCATTGTAATTATGTACACAACTACACAATTATTTTTTCCTGTCGTGTTTGAAATTGCAACAGGCGTTTGTTAAAAATATTGCGTTGCAAAGATTTCTTTAGACGATAAGATGGCTGTGTAAACATTCTCATCGTTAATTAATTAGAGTACAGCATAATATGAAATATACATATATTAACGATTTAAATAAATTAACATTTACCGCTCTCTTGTTTTATAAGATAGTTTATTTCCGTTGAGTAAACAAGCTCGAATAAAACAATTACTTGAAAAATTGTCGCCACACTGTTGGATCAATTAAATATAAAGCATTTTCAATCGAAATTTCGAGCATCACTTTCGTTAATCCACGACAATACATCTACTCCAGAATAAAACACTCAAGCCGACGATATTCGCACGAATAAATCACCTTCCGTGAAACAATATTTTCGTTCCGTCGCATCGAAAGAAAAAGAGAGAGAGAGAGAGAGAGAGAAACACGAGGGGCCGAGCTGTATTATGTCAATCCCTGGATAAAAATATTGACGTAGCTCGGAGTTTTAGGTAGTTGGGTCAGCGAACTAACGCAAAAAGTAACAAGTTGGAAGGGAGAGTTACGCCGTTGCAGAGATGAAATAGAGAGAGAGAGAGAGAGAGAGAGAGAGAGAGTGAGTGGCCAGTATGACTACGAAATCAATTCATCTTTGTCGATCAATCAATGTTTTATCGCTTTCTATACACTTTCTTCCTCTGTCTCTCTCTCTCTCTCTCTCTTTCTCTTTTTTCTCCTTTGCCATTTTTCTCCCATATTTTTTCTTGCTCCTCTCCTGTTTCAATGTTCGACGAAAAAAAAACAGTATATCGATAGTAGGATTCTTCCCCCGAGATTTTGAGTACATCGCGCATATAGCCTCCGAGTATTCCATATCTCTACGCTTTACTCTACAAGTTCCGTATTTTTTTTTTTTTCTTACTTCTGATCGTCCCCCTCGTTTTTTCTTTTTTCCCTTTTCTTTCTCCTCTTTTCATATATTTTTGGTTATTTCGCTTACTTAGCTTTGATTTGTATTTTATGAAGCACTGGTGGGTTTTTATGATTATTTTTCGCGAAATGTAGAACAGTTATGATCAATGCAGCTTGACTAATATAGTTTTCAAAAGGATATTAAATATTTTATATGAAATTTGCATGTTAAAGTAGTTGATCGAAAAAAAAAAAAAAAAAAAAAAAAACAATCTGTATAGAAATTATTTCAAACGTTAGTTTTTACTTTGTTTTAAAATAAATTTAAAAAACTATAAAATTTTCATTACTTCTTTGATTTAATTTAATAATATTACAAATGATAAGCACTTTCTTTCGACATATATTTTATATAAGAAAAATTATCATTATAAACGATAAAACTTTAAGATCGAAATAAACAAAGCTTAAAGAGACATCGTTTAAGTTTAAAGAAAAAGAAGATGAATCAATTTAAATCGAGCATTCAAGTCGGTATTTTTCATTCCACCTTCGGCATCCCTTCTCAGGGTTCACTCCTCGTACGTCCGCTCTCTTTTCTCCCTCATTTTTACGAGCCTCTTTGTTTATCCCCCTTGCCGACGGATGGCTCCTCTCCATATCGTATAAGCGCGCGTGTCTCCGTCGGGCAAACGAGAAAAGAGAGAAAACTGAAAAAGAAGCTAAAGCGAGGGCGAAAGAGGTCGAAGGGTTCTTTGATATATACATTCGTGGTAAATGTATACATATATGTATACACATACACACACATATATATATATACACACACACACACACACAGACTAACGAATAAACCCCCCATAGCGTCGTGATTCCATCAGGTCTCTCCGCACGCTCACTCGCCGTAATGGCGATTCGATCGATTTTTTCCCGCGCGAGTTTTATTTATCTTTTTTTCTCTTTTCTTTTTTTCTTTTCTCCTTTTTTTTTTTTTTTTTTTTTTTTTTTCACTCGTTCGCTCCTCGCCTGCATCGTTTTCTCGGTACACGTACAGACCGAAAAATATCCCATCAAGGACGTAGCTCCGGCAACACCGATCCATCCTGCGTACGGTATATCCGCACGTATATATATATATATACATATATTGTCGATTGTGCGTTTGTCGTTAGAGAGAGGAGGAGGAGCGAAACAGACGTGCGCGCACACGATCGCAGTTTTTCCATATACTACTCGAATGCGCGAGCCGTTTTTTCCGTTACAGTGTATCGATAAAGCAAAGCCCGAGGATTGTTGGATAAGCCCTTTCTTTTTTGGACTCTTGCTAGTTGTTTTCTCTCTTTCTCTCTCGCTGTCGGAAACTTTTTTACCAAGAGGATTTTGAAATAACGGTAACTCTGATGATTTTGATGGATTTTCTTTTTTTTTTTTTTTTTTTTTTTCAACGGAAAACGAGACGAATGAATGCTTGATTACATTATTGTTATTATTTTAATTTGAAGAAAATCCATTTTCTACTAATTAAAATAAAAATTTTGTCTGGAAAAAAAGTTTGGGATTGATTTCATTTATTGATTGAAGTGACAACAATTATCGGTCAAAGAAAGTAATTGAATGAAATTTCGAATTTGATAATTAAATTCAAGTATTTTAAAATTGTGTTTTTTAAATGATTTACAAAATTATTTTTTTCTCTAAATACAAAGTAAATAATAGTTTTGATAAATAATTCGAACAAAATATTCATAATAACAATGTAGGTAGAAATAACATACAGATCCCTTCCTTTGCATTAGTTGATTACTTTGTACTTTATAAATTGCTTTAATTGCTTTATTGATAAAAGTAAAATTAACTACGATACTCTAAATATTTATCAGCAAAGTAAATAGAATTCAATCCTATAAAAATCACCGTTATATTTACTAAACTAAAATCGAGTAATTTAAGTAGTAAATGTCTGAGTTTAATCGTCCACGAAATCGAACCCAATAAACTCCACTCAACTATTCATTACCAAATCTTCGTCACGTCACTCTTCACGAAGCACAAAAAAAAATAAAAAATAAAAAAAAAAAAAAAAAGAAGAAGAAGAGGAAAAGAAAAGAGAGAAAACACGTTTGCGTCGTTATATTGATATTGAAAGTAACTCTCTTTTTCTCTCGACTCTCTATGCCAGCGAGAGAGAGAGAGAGGGGCTAACGTATGCGTGCCGCGTATGTTTGCACACACGTTAAAAGTGACTACTCGTCTGTCGTCGCTCTCTCGCTTCATCTCGTTTTCTCAATTAGCGCGTTCTTCCTCTCTGTCTCTGTCTGTCTCTGTCTCTCTCTCTCTCTCTCTCTCTCTCTCTCTCTTGCGAGTAAAAACTCTCGGGCCGCCTTTGTCTTCGGCTGAAATTCAGAATAAGAAAAAAAGAAAACAGACATATATTTGAAGAGAGAGGAGTCGGTACTGGTAGGAAAATAGAGGAAGAGAAGAGAGAGAAAAAAAAGAGAGCGGAGTAAAGGAGAGAAAGAGTGAGCGAGTCAATAGGCCTCTCGAGAGATTCGAAGGGAGAGCCGGCGACTACTACAAATACTGTAAATCGAACAAATGGCAACTCTCGAGCTCTCTTTCTTTCATTCTCTCTTTACCGCTGTATGTGGAGATAATCGTCGTTGCGTAACTCTCTCTCTCTCTGTATGTATGCACTTTTTTATTTTTCACCTTTTCTGCATATAATACCCTTCTATTTTTCTCCCATTCTCACGAGTGTCGTTTCATAATTTCGTTTTGCGACGCTGACGATCTGCCGAACGAAGGTAAGAATTGTTTCGATGCCTATTCAACGAATTAACAGTAACATATTTTTTATTTAAACGTCTTTGCGATACAAAATTTAATTAATAAACAGAAAATGTTTAAGCAAAAATAGATCGGAAAATATTATCAATTGGTTAATTGATTGTTGGTCGTTTAAAAATTTACGTTAAAGCACAGTATAATAGTTTAATAAGATAAAAGACTATTATTATTTTTTAAAAAGAAAAAATGTTTCATCAACTTCAAACGATTAAGTTAAAAAAATCGGCATAAAACGGCCGAATAAACAGTCGAATTCGTCGTAAAATTAATCAAGGCGCGCAGACACCGATAAAATTCTCAAAACCGCTCCATCCTTCCAACTACGGATGTAAACGTGCACCGATCGATCTCACTTTTTTTTCTCAGTCGTTCTCCTCCACTTTTTAACTTTTTTTCCCTTTCTTTATCACCCCACCTCTCGTCATTCCATCAGCGCTTTGGCTCTTTTATACACACTTTTCATTCCTCGCGCGCTTTCTCGAAGCGAGCGAAGTAAGTAACCTAGAGATTGCCGATGACCGTGAACGAAGTGTGTAAGTGTACGTATATATATATAGGTATATAAGGAGAGCTTAAAGTCGAGGTAAAAAGAGCAAGCGAAAACTCCGTGGATAAAAGTAACGAAAAAAACGGAGTTTGGGTAGTGCGGTTACGGTGGAAGGAGAGAAAGAAAGAGAGAAAGGTGGTTTTCACCCTCTATTAAACTCCCTTCAGACAAGGGAAAGGCGGCGCGGATGTATACTTCGCGGATTTCTTTTAGCCACCTCGTGCTTTTCTCTCTCTTTCTCTCTTCCTTTTTTCTTTTATTTCGCGCCAATATCGTCACGGAAAAAAGAAGAGGGAAAAAGTCCTCGAGGCTCCTCTGGATTGGAGGAGCTAAAGGAACGATGAATCGATATGTATGTATACATATATATGTGTGTGTGTGTGTGCATAGATGAATTGATGGAGATGACAGCCATTGTCTTTGGGGGAAAAGCGAATTATTTTGTTCGTAAAGTTGTGAAATGACGAGGAGAAAATGAGATAAATGCGGGAGATTTTAATGAATTCGACCATTACGCGACGCGTTTTACTAATTGCCCAAGATGATTTAGTTAGTTCTTTGGTGTCTTTAATTGATCGTCGTTCACGCCTACGTTTACGTCATTTAATCGCAGAAATAATTTGTTTTTTCATAATTTTGCAGAAATTTTTTTTATTTTAACATAAATATTGTAAAATAATTTTTTATCACAGATACCCAAAATTTGAAAAAGTACACAATAATATATTATAAATATAATTTTTAATTCAATATAAAGAAACAAGCATATACGATGTAATCAATTATAAATAATAATAATAAAAAAAAAAAAAAAAAAAAAAAAAAAAAAAACAAATACCGTAGAATAACTTTTGTCACGCAATTAATTTTGTCTCATACCAACTACACGACGTCTGCGCGTAGCTCGTCATCACAAAGGCTTTATGCATATCACGACGACGGCGGCGTCAACCTTGAAAGGTTGACCAATATTGGCAGAAGGCACGTAATTACGCCGCGCATACGCACACGACGATGTATCTATGTGTATACACAGGAGAAGCATCGCTCGCTGTCGCTTTAAATCTATCTGCGCCGAGACCGAATAGAGATTGCAACTATACTACTTGGAGTTGAACGTTGACTTTCTTGGCTCATATGATTCGTATAAATTTTTATTTTTATCATTTTCTTTTTAATCGAACGTTTTGTTCAAATTTAAAATTGTTATCATTTAGCATTATCTAGTTTATATAAAATTTAACTTTAGCTTCGGCTTTATAAATCTCCGTATGAATTTTAGACGATTATTTTTTGTGCTTTAAACTTTACCACATATTCGTTCTCTTTCATATGGCCATGTAAAACTACAACGATTAAATACGAAACTAGCAATTTTTTCGTAACTACTCGCAATTCAGAATTCCATCTTTCCACTCGACGATCGTCCCTCTTCTTTCTTTTGATTAACTATTTGTGTGTGTGTCTGTCTCTCTCTATCTATCTATCTATCTATCTCTTTTTCATCAGTATATACAGATACAACATGAAATAAGAGACTGAGAATTTCTCTCGTCGAGCGCCGCGAAGCTTTCTCATCTCTCCGAACGTTCATTTTCACGAGATAAAAAAGAGAGAAAGAGAGGAAAAGAGGGACAAGTCCCATCGAGGCCTGCGCATTAATTCACGTGCGTGCACATACCGGGTCGTATGAAAGGTCTATATTGTATAGTAGTAGGACTCAAACGCCTAGACTAGAAACCACTTCGTCGTGTAATGACTCTTTTTTTTTGGCCGTTACGTATATAGAAATTGCCTTTCACGAGGACGTGAAATGCGTCCCTCGAATTTTTTTTTCTTTTTTTTTCACTCGTATGCGTTCGCTGTTTCGGGACTTTTATTGAAAAATAAAGGCTGTAAAGTGGTCCACTAAAGAGAGAAACATAGAAAGAGAGATAGATGGACAAAATTGAATATTTCGTTGGGATAAAAGTTTGAACTGCAATTTTTTGAATGATTTTGTAGAAAAAATTTGAAATAAATAGTTGATGTTCAAATAATTTAATATAAAAAATCAAATACTTTTTTAAACATTAGTTTCAATTTAAAAAAAATATTTTGCTGGTAAAGCATAGACGAACGTTTAATTAATTAGCGTTACATAAGTAGAGCGTTGAATTTAAGTAGTAATAGACGTTTATTAAGAGGCACAAGTTTTTCATTGAATTGTTTACAAACGCCGTTTAAAAAATAAATTAACTATTCCTGAAATCTAATAAGACATCAATTAATATTAGCAAACATATTGGTTGTCTAAATATGTATTACGAATTTGTAATGACATCATTAAAGCTAAACAGAAACTTAATTTTTTCCACTACACCAAACAATTTTTCATCCCAGCAATAGAATAACACGAGTCGTTAAATTTTTTTCATTGCGCGTCGACAAAAGCAACTTCTTACTTTTTCTCTCTCTTAATCATAAAAATTTATTAAAAAATACACGAGTAAAGAAGGATTCAATACCCAAGCGACCCATATCCAGAAAATAAAAAATCACGATCTAAATTCCCTCGACGTCGAAGCGACTTCCTCTCTCTCTCTCTCTTTCTTTCGTTGCATCGCGTATAATAAGGCCCGCATAAAGAATCGCTAAGCGACGACGACGACGACGACGACGAATTTTTATCCTCTCGTTTACTCTCGCGACCAATTACATACTCCCTTCTCTCTTTAGTAGTAGATACCAACACACGATTGGCCTTGTAATGGCGACTAAACGGCGCCATGGAGGTCCTTTCCACCTCGCTCTTCGCTTTCCGATGTACACACGAGGATGTATACGAGTATGTGCGCGAACGCGCGCGCGTTCGTCATACATACGCGGGGAGAAAAACGCCGTGCTCGGGAAACCGGTTCCCCGCGGTTCTTTTCTTTTCGTCCGTCTATTACTTTAGTCTTGCATGCGAATGGAAAAAATAAAGAACGCATCGTCGTCGTCGTCGTCGTCGTCGTCGTCGTCGTCGTCGTTGACGTATGTGTATACGCGGCGGTTTCCTTTACTCTCTCGTCGACGGTTCCAATATATGCGCAAGGGCTTGAAAATATTGAGCTCGCATCCTGTGAGAGAAAAGGATTCAGTTATGCGAGGGAGGGGTGACCGAATCGTGCTTCCGTGATTTCTTTTACTTTCTCTTGTTGTTGATAAAGTAAAAAGCTGCTTTTGTGTGGTTAAGTCAATTATGTAACGAATAATAATTAGTGACTTTTCTTTGAGGACATTATAACGATTCGTTTCATTGAATTCATTTATGTTTTTCATGTAAAAAACAATTAATAAAACTAACTATTTATTTTTAACAAATTTAAAATGATCGACATGTTTCGAACAAATAATTACAAAAACTATCAAATTTTTTCAAGATGTCTATCAGTTTTGGAAGGAATTTTTAAACAATATGTTCCTTATAAGATAAAAAAGGGTTAAATTCGTATTGATAAACATAAATATTTATGTGTTTTCATTCGATTATTATCACTGAGAAACGAACATTACAATGTCATTATTATAATTATAACCAGCTAATAGTAGCATCAACCAACGACAAACAAAGAACAACTCATATACCAAGAGACAAAAAAAAAATTTTTTCTCTCTCTCTCTTTCTCCTCATCATATAATACTCGTAATTTCACCGGCTTTATACAGGGAACGCATACGCAAACTAAAACTCCCACACTCTGCGAAAAACAAAGGAAGAAAAAAAGGCTAACAAAAAAAAAAAAAAAAAAAATTTTTTTCAACGCGCTGCGACAAAGGAAAGAAGCGCATTGCAATAAAAAAACAAAGCTTGAAAGTCTCATAACGCGGCGCGAGCTGAATGTTTTTGCTGCTCTTTCCGCGTCCACAGAGGCGCGAACCCTCTCTAAAATAAAAAGAAAGAAAAACAAAAAAAAAAATAAAAAACAAAAGGAAAAAAAAAAAAAAGAAAGTAAAGAGAAAAGTTGCATTTTCCAACAACGGTAGCACGCGCGCGTTCTCTCGACCCGTGCGAAATAAAAAAAAAAAAGAAAGGAAAAAAAAAACAGGAGTAGAGCTCGAGAAAAAAAAACAAGAGTCGAAAGAGTGTGTCGCAGTGTCATGTATATATATATGTGTATATAGGAAAAACTTTTGCGCAAGATTCTTTTTGGGAATTCAGGACGGACGTTCGCGGTCGTACGTTCCCATATGAGAACATATATACATATATATATAAAGGGGACAGGCTCTTTTCTTCGAGAAAAGTGAAAAGAAGAAGGAGGGTCAAAAAAAAAAAAAAAGAAAAAAAGGAGGAGGGTGAAAAAAAAGAAAAACGTGCTAACCCCCGTCACGCGCGGGTTGTGACTTGAGTGCCGCTATTGTGTTATTGCCAAGCTGTGAAATAGAGAAATGGACGCGGTTACTTTCTTAACATCGGGGCGATATTTTTGGTCACGTAAAAACGATTGAATTGATTTTTCGCCGTGGTGAGATATTGATTAATTGAGATATTGCTTGGAGAAATTTTCAGAAATCGCGTTGCGACAATTTTCACTTGATATTGTAAATAAATAATTTTGACTCGACGTTGTTGCTTATATTTAAAAAATAATTGTTTAGAATGTCAATATCTTTTTTGTTTTTTCTTCGATAAACTATTTACTCTCGATATTAGAACAAAACAATAATAAAACGTGCACACGTCAAAATAAATCACATAGTAAAAAAGAAAAATAAGATTCATGTTCGGCCCAAGAAAGAGAGAGAAAAAAAAAATGAAGAGCAAAGGCTGAATAAAGATATGTGAGTGCGAACGAAGAAAGAGAGAAAGAGAGAGTTTTACTTGGGTGAGTGATGGCGACTTTATTGGATAGCTGAGAGGAAAGAAGAGAAAGTCGGGAAAAGAAGAAAGGAAGAAGAATAGTGCCGAGATTCATAACGTGGTTTTTTTTCTTCTTCTTTTTGAAGCGTCGACGAGCACTCAACCGTAGCCGATCAAATAGTACATAAATTATTTTCGTGGCAAAGTAGCTTTTTACGTTGTTACTCAAAATGTAATATATTGTTTTGCGGATTATTCGAAATGCTGATGAATTTATTAAAACAGTAATACCTGTTATAACTTAATTTATTCAAGCTAACACTAGATTTTTTTTCTTTTTTTTTTTTTTTTTTCTTTTAATACAATGAAAAACATATACAGATAAGTTTGCAAGTAAATAAAAAAAGAAAGCTACATAAAAAAAAAAAAACTCAGACCTTCGAAGATAATTCCTTTAACAGATAGCAATTAAGAAAAACTTCAGCATTTCAAAAAAAAAGAAAAAAAAAAAATTGCATTAAAAGTAAAGCTTACAAACTAGCAAAGAGCTCGAAGTTAAAAGAAATCAAGAAGTGAGGATGAAGTGTAGAACACAAGAGCGCATCGTGAAGTAAGCATTTAAAAGTCTTCTTTCAAAATCGTGTCTATGAAGTTGCCGTAATATAGAAAAAAACACCGAAGCTCGGATACATGTGTTTCTACAAGCATGTATTTATATGCTTCGAGTTGCGACAATTCCGTGTCAAGAATCCGTGAGTGATAGCGTGACTATATTTTTCCTTTTTCTTTCGCGAACATTTTTCTATTTTGAACTTCTCTACTGCTCGCGTCATTTTAACTTGTATGCCTTCTATGGATAATTTTTTTATTCCGTCTTTTTACAAGTTTCTTTACAAGTTGTACAGTGTAAGCTTCTTCGATCCATTCGAAAGAGTTATGTATCTAATAGTATATTATGCATGCTGAGAGTTTTTTCCTTTGCATCAAAATCTTTGTAATAAGTCTACAATTTAATACAAACAAGTTCATATTGTCGTCGCCACTATTTACATTATTTTATAAAACTAGAAATTGATAAATTTGAAGATTATAGTTAAATTTATTGATTATTTTCACTATCAAAATCTCAGCATAATTTTTCAACGAACATAGATATATATATATATAAATAAGATATAAAAAATAATCCTTCAAATAAATCATCATTAACCAATTTCGTCTCCACGAACAAAACAACACCAAACACAGCAAAGCCATAAAATTCTCACTATATATCAGACCACTGCATCGCAGGCAAGCATAGAAAATCACATATAAAGAGGTCGCCACCTCGAGGGTAAGCGAAAAGCCAGAGACAGCAAGAGAGAGAGAGAGAGAGAGAGAGAGAGAGAGAGAGAGAGAGAGAACTCTCAGAGCGTACAAAAGGGGACAAAGCTCAGGGGCTTGGCATTATTAAGCGAGTAAATTAATAGCAGCTCGCGCGGAGGCTCTTCCAAGCCCTCGTAAGAAACCAAGCGTATACTATTCATACATATATATATATATATATATATATATATATATATGTACATATACCGAGCGATAAACAATAAAGCCAGGCTATGGAACGCGCGCCACGAACGTGCACTCGATGATGTCCTCGCGGTTATATGCGCGAGCTCGGCTCCGTGAAAAGCAACGGGGGGTCGTGGGACGGGATTGTTTCGACGATTGTTGAATTGTGACTCCGGGGATGAGATAAGGTAAGGTTTTTAACGCGGTTGTCGCGCACTTTTTTTTTTTTTTTTATTCGCTTTTTTTGTTTTTTTAATGTCGTCTGCTTTTTATTGTTGATTTTTTTACTTTGCTCCGAACTGTTTTATTTTCTAGTAAAATTCGTTATTTTTTCATCATTATATTTTTGCAGTTAAGTACGTGAAATTAACTTTTTTAATATTTTGTACAACTAAAGATTAAATATTTTATAAATCGTTAAATATTATTAGTGTTTTTGACACGGCTTTTTGGCTAATTTATTACTTAAAATTTTACGAGAAATGTTTGTACAATCGTTCTAATATAGTTTTAACTATTTTTTAAAACAAAATAAATATTTACAAAAAATTAGTCACCGATACATTTTCTGGTTATTTGACTTTCGAAAAAAAAAATCCAAACGTTTCTAAAACTCGAGACTTTTTTTCACCCTAACCATTCCACTCAACACACGCACATATATTTCCAGCAGAAAAAGCCTCGTTCCATCGCGAATAAATAAACCACCGACGCTAAAAACAAACCCAAAACTTTCCCCCCTCATAATACACTTTCTTTCTCTCTCCCTCTCTCTTTCTCTTGCGCGCACTCATCCACCCACTCACTCGCTCCTACTCTTCGCGTTTTCATAAATCTCCGAAACGTAACGCACGACGGGCACGTCCCATTCTCTCCTTGTTTCTCTCTCTCTCTCTCTCTCTTTCTCTCTCACTCTCACTCTTACGGTGTAAGGGGAAAGAATTTTTTATCTCTGTAGCGCTTCGAAAATGTGACTATATTTGTGTGTGTGTATATATACATATATATGCATACGCTAGCTTGTAAACATGTACATACGTGCTAACGGCGAAAATCCACGCGCAGGCGTAACACGTACACATGTGTATATATATATATATATATATATATATATAGATAAAAGGTTGTGTGGCACCTGTGGGAGCTTCCGAAGAGTAGGCGTGCGTCAAAGGAAGCGGTAAAGAGACGGTAGAGGGGAGAGCCCCGTGTATGAGTGTACACGCGAGGGGTTGCCGCTTTTGTGTGTCCCGCGTGGGGTGCACGAGAGAGAGAGAGAGAGAGGGAGAGAGAGAGAAGGAAGCCAATCAATAAAGCCAGCGCTGCCGTCGCTGCCGGCGTCGAGAGTACGAGAGTACGAGAGAGAGAGAGAGAGATATCTAATACCGTACACTATCGGCCGTTCACGTTGCTACGACTACTAAATTTCGCTTGTCTGTGCGCTAGCTCTTGCCTCGCCAAGCTGCCTAGAGACTAGAAGCCTCCATATTATGTACGCCTACTCTCTCTCTCTCTCTCTTTCTCTTTCTCCCCTCTGTGTAACCTCCACCTCCTCTTTCTCCACCTCCTTTTCCGTATGTGCCTCTCTTTCCCTTACCACTTTACCTTTCCTCCCTTGCCTTCCGTTTCGCAAGCTGCTTATAGTTTTTTTTTACTTCGTGTATTTATAAAGTTTTTGTGTATTGTTAATTCGTGATTGTGGCGCGGTAGCTTTTGATTCGTTTTCTTAACGAATCGCTTTCTGTAGTTTTGTTATTTAAATTTTTATGTAAGCCTTTTATATACATCGACTAATTTTATTTTCAAGTCAGAATATTATTTCAATTTTCACTATTTACATTTATTTTGAATGGCGTATATCGGTTGCTTTACTTATCGAGACGTAATTTTTATATTCATTACGGTTGAAAAAATATAAAGAAGAAAATTAATTGACCATTCGTGCAAGAATTGCGAAAATTTAAACAAAAAAAAAAAAAAAAACTAAAACTACGATTTTAGTTATTGAATATTAAATGTATTAAAAAGGTTACAGATTCACTTCCATTCCGACTGCTAAATTATTATTATTATTATTATTATTATTTAATTAAATTATAAAAATAAACAGGTTTCACAACCAAACGTTAAATTTCAAAAGGAGCAAATTTTTTAAACAACGGTAAATTTACGCTGAAAAGAAAAAGATTTTAAAGCCCGTCATCTCTCCAAGTCTATACCTTCAAACTCCTCGTCGTGAAACCTCCACTTTTTTTCCGGCGCTTCTCTTTTTTCACCCTTCGACGCACCTACGCATACATACATCTTATACATCTTTGTCTTTCGGGATTACTCTATCCTTCTGTATCTCTCTTTCTCCGTCAAGCCACAGCCATTTTGTAAGCGATGGTAATACACGTACGCGCCGAGTTCATCCTTGCGAACGAGCCAATAGCGCGGGGACTTTCAACCCTCGATACTACTCCGATGCGAGAGGCAAAGAGGAAGAGAGAGAGAGAGAGAGAGAGAGAGAGAGAGAGAGTTGAAACGTCGCTATGTGAGTAGACTATACGCAGGTGTATATACATGTGCGTACGTTTCGAAAGGGTCTGGAGTACGACGAAGCGAGCAAAGAGCGATAGTGACGGCGTTTGGAAGGAGCCGGCAAAAGGAGTTTTAAAGGGATATATATTTGTTTCACTGGATTTAGCGCGCCGGGACGCTTAGGCGGATTAGTTTGGATTTTTCATGAACAGATACACGTAACATCATAAGGGGGAGAGAGAGAGAATGAAGCGTCGCCTCGGTTTAGCTCATCAAAGCGAGATATCTTTCTCTATCCCTCGAGTTTCGTTTCACGTTGTTCTGTTATTTTGAGTTTCTAGCGCAATGGTGACTTACAGAGACGAGGTTGAAATTCTTGATAGTTAAAGATATATTTTTTTTTTTTTTTTTGAGAAACAGTTTTAAAATTGATTTACGACCTGTGAATAAGATACGATTAATCTATTTATTGCGAGGTAATTAATAACTATAATTAATTGTGACTTAAAAAAATAAATTATATTAATTTATTATATTCTATGAAAAGTATTCAATAATAATTAGATAACAACATAGAATATTTAAATTAAATCTATTTTTAATGCAAGTAAGAAACATATCTCTTTCATCAACATCTTTTATTTTTATACTATTAATAAAAACAATTCATTAAACAGTTTTTTACTTAAAATAGGCTTTAGATTAATTTAATTATAGTTACAGACTTCTAATTATATTCTATTAAAAAACATAACTATACCGATGCGTACTTATACTACAATTATTTCATTACTTTGTTAAAATATGACAAAAATTCGATATCTTTTCTAAAAAAAAAAACTCTCGACTAGTGAAAAACAAAGAAGAAAAAAAAAAAAAATATATATTAAGGAAATCAATCGCGATCGCTAAAATTACAAAAGATGAAAATCAAGTCAAACGTCGAATAAAATAACGCGTCCGATTGCTTTCAGCAAAAATAATAAAAGAAAAAAACAATGTGACCGATGAAGCGGATATAGCACGCGACGGAGCAACCGCGTGATTTAGTCGGCGAATTAATTCGAGAGCCAAGAAGGAGCGTTTCGCGTCTCGTCTTCGTTTCTTCTTGTTCGCGTGCGCCATTTTGTTTTGCTGCTCATATTTTGCACAGATTGCCCGTACTGTTTGACATTTTACTTACAACTCATGTCGATGGTACTTCTTTGTATTTATAATAAAACAAAATGTTACAAGATAAATTACGTAAGATAAATCGAAAATTATCGTTTGATTATTTTATAAATAAAAAAAAGATTAATGATTTAAATAAGAAAAGAATAGTTTTTTAAAACATATATTTTTGAAATTCGTAAATATTCGATGAAAAGATTCAGAACGGATTAAGCGTACGCTTATAAAAAATTACGAGAACAAGATGTAATAAATTAATCCAAACGACGAAACAATAAATATACTTCAAGTCCCTCGTTAAATTATACCCCGTTTCGTTCCCGGAAAACGATCGTAAAAAACGAGGCTTTGTAAATAGCTCGACAAAATCCAAAATAAAACCACTAATCAATCCCATCTCCGTCTCGGCGCGCAACTCCTTCCTTCCCTTCTTTCTCGTATCCTTACTCCGTCGCTTCTTACAAATATACACATATACACTTGTGCACACGCTAATCCCACTTTCCGGAAGAGGATTCGACTTCTCCTCGGACTTGACGCATCTCCTTTTCTTTCACCTTCGCGAGCGTTTCGATTTGCCACGTGGACGTAAACATATATACACGTCTATAGGATTAGATGCACGCTGCAGACATAATCATTACTATGCACGTAGTTTTTAACGGCTTTGATAAATTTCGAGCACTCAGACTTATTTTTTACGTTTTTTTTTCTTGAGTGCTTATTATATATATATATTTTCTTTTTTTTTTTTTTTTTTTTTTTTTTTTTTATTTCTATTAATTAGAAGCCTTATAATCTTCTAGGGATTTTTTATATTTAATCAATCGCGCGGTAACTTAAGCGTTGCTTTTTTTATATTATTATTATTTTACGATCACCGCGAACATATGTAACATTATTTAACCTTATCCCATTGACCATATAAAGTTTACAGCGAAATTAAGAAAAAGTTTTTATGTATAAAAATATCATTTAAGGAAGCTTTAATGTAAAATGAAAAATTTTAATTCAATGCAGACTAAATAATACCTTGATTATACAAGATACTGTATTATACGAGACTTATATTACAGAAATTATTTTAAACAAAATATTGTTTTTTACAAGTAAATTGAAATTAATTTTCTTTTATCAATATCTTTAAATAAATTACTATAATAACTTAAGTTATTTTTCACTTTCTTTTCCTTTTTATCGCTAAAACTATGAAGAATCAACAAAATCAATATTGCACGTCACCTCGAGCACTGAACAAATTAAAAAATCTTCCACTTGCATCTTTTCTTTTTACATGCCAACGAAGAAAGAAAAAAATGAGTATATAGTAAAAATAATACTGTTAATACTATATTTAAATGAAAAAAAAAAAAATAAAAAAAAAAAAAGAATGAAAAAGAAAGCTCGAACAATAAAAAAAAAAAAAAAAAAAAAAGAAAGAAAAAGAAACGCAAAGATGCATACATAAAAGGTAAAATAGAAAGAAAATAATATAGAGATTGTATATATGTATATACATACCCATAGGCAGCGAGGGTCGGATCGTAAGGGTAGTAGCCAGTGGCCGCGGGCTGGAGAGCCGCCGTACCCCAGGCAGCGCCCATGTCCGCCGTCATTCCCATCCCCGTCGCGTCCTTTAGCCCGTACGGATTACCCTGGAAAAACAGGAGGAAAAGAGGGCTAACGTTAGCTGTACTCGTTCCATTCAGGTTTAGTTCCTCGTGCCTCCTATTGTACCTCTCTCTTTTACACGGTACTAGCCGAGTTCTCGTCTACTCCCACGTACTTGTTGTTTTTTTTTTTTTTTTTCTTTTTTATTGTTATTTTTACGTTTCGCGGACGGGAAAGAGGAACGATGCTCGAGGTTTTGTTTAAGTTTTTAATTATTTTTTTTCTGTGGGTGTATTGGCCGTGAGAGTTGGAGATGTAGAGTGCAAGTTTACGAGTGTTTCAAAGTTTTTCATTGGTTTATTTTCTTAAACTTTTTTTCTTTTTATTAATGTTACATATTTGTTTGAAAAATTCATAAAAAAGTATAATTACAAAAAGTATCGATATAATCTCGATAACATTTGAATTGTGCGTTAAACAATCTGTAAAATCAACATACTTGTTACATGTGTTTGAAACAATTATTTAATAAAACTAGTCGATAAAAAAAAATAGCTTCGATTCTAATAATAAATTGTATACAGAAACATTGAACAATCAGTATACAGTAGCACAAAGACGCATAACAATCTACTCAAATCATTCTCACCTCGCGCGCGGGCGAGAGCTCAGTAAAACTAGCCGTACGGTTCTCCTTGCCTAATACATTATATATACGCATACGCACGTATATACATATATACACATGTATACATATGCATACACCTATAGTATATTCAACGCAAAGGCTAATGGTAGCACAATAGGATATTATTAGTCGCGGAGCTTAAGGAAAGCCGGCGCGCGTTTCTTACACTGGCGCCAGGGAGTTTCGTATTTCGATTCATTCTCTCTCTCTCTTTCTTTCTCTCTCTCTATCCCTCTTTCGACATTACCGACCGCGCGACTTCTTAATTCCGGCGAACCTATATCCGCCCTTTTTTATCTCGCTTTTTACGCTCCCGCCTGTCCGTCTTTTTACGACTTATATGCGCGCCCGACGAGATGAAAAAAAAGCAATAGGAAGAGGAAGAGAAGAAGAAAAAAAAGAATTACGGTCGAACGATGGCATTTTTGGTACGTCGAGGAGAAGAGTTCTCGAGCTGGTTTTTGTGTGGTAATTGCCGAGAGTTTAACGAGGATTAAAGTATAAACATGTATTTATTCTTTTTATGATTGTTGTAGACTCTGTAAAAAGTCTAATAGTACTGTAGGATTATGTATTATCTATTCTAAACCTCCAAGAGTTATTCTAATTTTTATTATATGTATATTTCAAAATAATTTATAGACTTTATAGACTTCGTGAAATATGAAAATTTAAATTAATTAGGATTAATTTTAATTTACGGTAAAATTGCAGTTGATCGTTTAATAATAAAAAAAAAACATTTTATAATTTACTTCTTCGACGACAAAATTTCCGGCTTCCCACAATTACACACCAAATTTTTCAACCTATCGAAACCATTCGAGTTTACTTCCTAACAAAAAAAAAACAAAAAAAAATAAATAAGTAAATAAATAAAAAACATGCAGCCCGAGTAAGCGAACTCGAGAGTCAGTTTTAAAGCACCGAAAAAAAGAGAGAAGAGCGAGAGAGAGAGAGAGAGAGTAAAGGAGAAAGACCTGATTCCGCGAGAGCGCAAGTACGCTCCTTTAATGGCGAACCGCGGGTGGTCCATGGCTCAACTATTGTTATGCGAGGCTGGAAATGGTACGCGCGCCAAACAGTCCTTCTCTCTCCCTCTCTCTCTCTCTCTCTCTCTCTACCTCCCGTGGATATGTCGCACGGAGAGATGAAGCGGAGGGAATGCTTTAGCGGAAAGAGAAAGAGAGAAAGGATATATATACGGAAAAAAGAGGAGGATGAAATAAAGGAGATCAAAGGAGAGAAAGAGAAAAAGAGAGAGAGGAGAGCAAGTGCGCCGCGCGCGTGCATTATGCGAGTCACGTACATACATATTCTGCGCGGACGAGCTCCGGCCAATAACTCTGTCGAGCGGTTGGATGATTCTACGGATATATACGCGGCCGATTAAAATCCTTATGATTCTTTCTATTGGTCGGTGATATCTGCTTATCTCAGCCCCTCTCTCTCTCTCTCTCTCTCTCTCTCTCTCTCTCTATGGTATTTTTACGCGTGTGTAAGTCGGTACAGTGTTTGTTTACTCTGTTCACTTGATCACCCACCCGGATAAATGCATTTGGGTACTCTTAATTGTCTGCGTAAGCATTCACTTGACTGAGTATTTATTTCTACGTATGTGTTTGTGTATATGTATGTGTTATTTTTATAAATGTATACAGGTATGTGAAATTGTGTACGATATAAGCTTACAAAAAAAAAGGCAGGAAAAGAATAGAGAGAGAGAGAGACAATCTAAGGGAATCCTGCGTTCTTCTTCGACTACTCAGGCTCGATTGTCTTCGCTTCGCATAAATCAATTTGTTCTCCGCGGTCTTTCTCTCTTCGAGTCTTATTTTTCCCTTTCTCTTCTGTCTGTCCCTCTTTGGTCCCAGAATTTCATCTCCGATACGTATATATACGTATATGAAAAATCTTAATAGAGCGCGCCCGACCAAAAGAATAAGAAAGTTGAGAGATTTCTTTGCCCTTTTATTTTATTTTATCATTCGTCGAGCGTAATTGAGACTTGTTACAACTTTTTTCGACAGTTGATTATATTTTTAGATCGCGATCGTATAAAGGACGTTGAGCTACTTTTTTATAACACCGCGGACTGAAACGTAACGCCGGCGTCGTCTTTCTCGTCTTTTCGTGATCCATAATTTTTGCCGGAAAAAAAAGAAAGAAAAAAAAATCAAACTAAATAAATAAATATAAAATAAAACGCAAAGCAATGCATGAGCGGCGAATCCATTATACGAGAGAATTCAATAAGTATCGGTACATCTTATCCGTGGGAAAAGAAAGCCTCAATCGTATATATACCGTTGACGCATTGGCAATTCCCATGCAAAATCGTTCTCGACAACGTGCTCGAGTCATAGCGATAAAGAGACGAACGAAGGGTAAGAGAGAGAGAGAGAGAGAGAGAGAGAGCCAGGCGAGGAAAAAAAAGAAAAGAAAGCATTAAAAGGAAAACGTAAGCGCGAGAGAGGCTCGAAATTTTGCCGATATATGTATATAAGAGCGCTCGCGAGTCCAATTCACGCTCTGGATCACGAATTCGATCCGTCGAAACAAGAGAGAAAGAGAGAGAGAGAGAGAGAGAGAGAGAGAGAGAGAGAGAAAAGAAAGTATGCATGTATACACATAGCTATTCGCGACTTCACGAAGGCGAAACACGTTTCTAGCGAATCGAGCGAGCTCCGGCGCTTATGCAAATTTCCTCTTTCACACTCTATTACACGCGCGTTGCTTTTTCTTAATGCAGCTGTCGCACTCCCTCTCCTTCTCTTTCTCTCTTTTTTATACTCTCTCGAATGCGTCGTGCTCGAACTTTTGCACTCAAAATATCGTAATTTTTTCTTTTTTTATTTCTCACTTTTAATGCCCGTATAAAATTTACATTTTATATTACGCCGGGACTTATTTCTCGCCCGCGACGATGTGTACGTATTTTCATGCTTCGATGTCAAGTTTATAAAGTGTGATAAATGTATTGGACGAGTTCTAATGGTTGATGGAAGAAAATGCCTGTTGCATAATTTTATTTTGATTTTGGATGCATCAATTGCTAGTTAATTTTATTGTGTTTATATCGATTTATACAATTATTGCTCAATTATTTCTCAACGTTGACTATATCTTTGATTTATATTATATGATTTTAAATAAATAAAGTAATAAGATTTTGTTTATGTTTTTGCTTATACTTTTCCGCATTTTGACACATAACTATACACTCCGTATTTATGCGCTTCATTGATTTTTCAATTATAAAAAATTTTTTCTCCCGCATCGAACGATATCTGCAAACTTATAATCACCCTTCGAATTGAAATTTTAGTTTAGGCCCGTAATTAAACAGTTTAAAAAAAAAAAAAAAAAGAGATAGAACAAGAAAAGGTTAAGATAGAACATCGAGTTGAAGTATCAGTTTGATTAATGCCGGCTGGGAATTGTAAGCGTACGCGCGATAGCCTCGACCGATAGGCTAGCTTCTCGCTGTCGCTCCTTTTTAAAGCTTCGAGCGTATATACAATATATACATATATATATATATATATATAAGTATACGCACACCTGACACCTTAATATACACGCCCTTGTTAAAAGTATATACTTTTATATTTCGCGTGTCACTTAAATACACGTACGTTATAAGTGTGTTTATTTTCACCGCCGAAAAGTTTTGCACGCGAACGTTTCTTTTTCTTCTCCTTTTTTTATGTTCTCTATACATTTTCGCGCGCGCGCTCGTCGAGAGATGTAAGAGCGTGATAGACACGTCGACGCTTTACGTATATGTACATATGTGTGTGTGTGTGTGTGTGTGTGTGTGTGTGTATGTGTGTGTATGTGTATACGTATGTTGTTACGGGGCTACGAAAGTTGAAGTGCCAGAGGTAAATGTTTGACTTGGCGACTGTTGCCGTCGTTGCTGCTAGTGTTTTGCGAACGTGCATGATGTTTATTGTGCGGTAATAGCGGTGTAATGTGTGTACGTTTTATCTTAATATGGTTTATAAGTAGCAAGTACTTTTCTTAATTTACATGCTTTGTATGTGTTTTATTACGATTTTATACTCAATCTAAATTTTATTGAGTTAAATAGCAATGTAATAATAAGCAAAAAATAACTATATTTACTTTAAATCAATTTGCACTTAAATTCATACAATCGTCTATTATTCGATGTTTATCCCTAAAATCAAATCCCATCAATGTCCCTATATTTACATTCATCGTCAGAAAAAAAAAAAAGTTAAACTTTCTCGCTAGATGTCGCACGATTTCACATTCAAACTCGAGCTCGCAAAAGGTACGGAGAGCTAAAAAAAAATAAAAAAGAGCCGAGCAGGAAGCTGGCGCCGGAGTTACAGCGGCGAATCAGGCGCGTGCAACGATACCAAAGATGCATTATCCACGCGCACGTACGCACGTACATACGTATAACGCCGAGAGTCCAACACTTGGGAGCATTCGCCTCTTTTATTTATTTACTTATTTTTTTTTCTATATATCATAGGCGAACTGTAAGATTACCGTGCAACAAACAGAGAGAGAGAGAGAGAGAGAGAGAAAGAGTGAGAGAGTGAGAGAAAGAGAGAGAGGAAAGCGGCAGCAGAAGCAACAACACGCGTCGTAAAAGGCGGAGAAGAGCAAGAGAAGCTCCGGGTTATATTGCCTCCCGTAGCTGCGCCGCCCATTTTCATTCAATGCTAATCCGATTCTTACGATATTATAATGCCCCCGTTGCTGATATATATATATATACTCCCAGTCGTAAGCGCGCTTGGCGCTTTCTCGCACGACGCCACTGTATGCGCGCCCCTACGTAGCGCTTGTATTTATATATACACACGATCGTCTTCTCTCACTCTCTCTCTCTCTCCTTGGAAATTATGCGAGTCGAATAGGAAGGAAAGAAGGATATATTTGTGCATCTATTTGTGTATGTGTATGTGTGAGGTTAGGAATATATAAATATAAGCCGCGTGCGAATTTATGGCCGAAATTTTAATTTTTATTAATTCGGTGCCGATTGCTTTGGTGTATTGTTTATGTGCACGCACGAATGTAGCGTCGTATAGAAAGAAAATTTATCGATCGTTTGTTTTGTGTATTTTGAGAAATGACGTATGTAAATTAGCGATCCGGAATGTTTGTTAATTATTTTCCCTTGATATATTACATTGACGTTTTTACGTTGTAAATATAAATATTTCTAAGGTGTGAAAATATTGCATGCTTTGCGATATTTTATAATTTCTATTGTCAACGATAAATAAAATACGTATAATATTAAATATAGCACGAAGGTAGCCTTGAATTATCAACGAACCAATTTTTCATGGCGCTAGTAATCTCAATGTTATATATTTTTTTGTCCGTTACGACATAAATATTTTTTTAAACAATTCTAAAACGTTCGATTTATCGCAGCTTACTTTGTAGCTCAAATATACGATATTAGAATGTTCGTTGCACAAATATCGCGATACATAATACATACGAAAAACCTATAGTATTTACACACACATATACATCTAAAAATGTGCGCTCGGAATCGCTATCATTTCGTTAAACGCGAGAATCAAGAACATAAATAACCTAATCTGTGACTTCGAAAAATCATATACACACAACAGAACCGAGCCGCGTGCGTTAACTTACAAGCAGCGAACACGAGCATTAAAATTTCGATGACGCCAAGCCTACATAATAATGTCTCTGCGAGCGCAAATGATATAAATGAATAAAAACATTATTTACATATACGTATACACACATAGACACTTGAACATTTTTCTCCTTCATTTAAATGAACTGAAGCGCTTGCGAAAGGTATTAGAAAACGATTAAATATCAAGATCGTGTACGTAACTCTCGCGAGAACGAACGAAGCGCGGAGCATATAGAGGAAAAAGTATACAAGTACGTGTATACGTGGATATGTGTGTGTGTGTGTGTATACACACACACACACACACACACACACACACACACACATACATATATATATATATATATATATATAGTATATGAGTGAACGAGCGATATTACGATTTTCACAAGATATATCGACGCGAGTCCAATAAGTATATATATATATATATATATAGCTGAGTCGCGCGTGTACAAGTTTTGTGTATACGGAGTTTCTATCAGATAAGAACGGAGGTAGACATAACTCGTTATCTGTTCTGGGAGGGAAAAAATATGCAAGAAAAGAAGGGGGAAAGCGAAGAAGGAGGTGGAGGATGCATTGTCATAATAGAATATTACAACGCGACTTCGAGATAGCGGATCTTCCGACGGTATTTCGAGATGTATTGTTGCGTGTGTATATGTGCACGTGTGCATAAGAAGAGTATGGACCGGTGTGAATGTCTTCTTGCGGTGCATTGAAAGTTTTTTGAAAGTTCGAAGTAAATTTTAATGAATTTTCGAAAAAGAAGCTGTTACTTTTTTCGACAGGGAAAAAAATTATAGTATATTTCGTTTTTTTTTTTTTTTTAACATTTTCAAATGTAATACGAATTTAAAAAAAAAATAAAGCTTTATATAAAATCGTTAAAGATAACATTTTTTTACTTATTTTTTTTGTAAAGTTAAGAAGAAAAAAAAAGAAATTTAATTTTAAAATTCAGTCATAACATTTCAATTAAATTTCTTTTAAAATAATCAACTATTTGTCATCTTATTTTTTTTTTTTTTTTTTTTTTTTTTGCTCTAACGCGTGTTTTGCCGTACAACGTAGATTTTGATCGATTGTTTTATTAACAAACGAGAGTGTCGACCGTCGTACATATACATACGAGTATAAATGTTGAGCTCGGTAACAAAAGCGAGAGAGAAATAATTAATGTGTATTTAATTATACGAGCATGGCAAATTGTAATTTCGAGCAGTGGTATTATAACGAATGGTTTTGCACGAGCGCGCGCGCGCGCGCATTCGCGCACCCCGTCGCGCGATTTTGTCTCTTTAATTGATCAAAAGTGGACAGCGTGTTGCGATGTTTTATTAGATTAACATAACAAATATGAGCGCGCGTTGATGTTGACGTTTTCTCGATTATTATTTAACAAAAAAAAAAAAAAAAAAAAAAAAAAAAAAAAAAATACATTTGTTTGTATAAATAAATGTTTTGAAAAATCAATTGATGAATTTGTCAAAAATTCGTCGCCTTTGGAATTTTATATAAATATAAAAAATAGAATTTTTTTTATTTATTTTAATTACAATATTTGATGAAAATAATGAACAATTTTTGATAAAATTTTATGCGTATAAGCTTTTGATTTAATTCGATATTACATTTAAATTAATTAAAATCAAATGATATTCCACATATACACAAAATTAAACTTCGCAATTTCATCAAAATTAAACATTTTGCATAAAAATTTTCAATTATCAACAATAGCAAATCTCATTGAAAAAGCAACGGAACAAACATTCCACGCGAGAATGGTACGACGCAATAATCGCAATAAGTTCATTATCAAGATGTAGCATAATATATACATACATATATATATATATATATATATATAACGCGCAACAACATAAAAAAAAGGTCATGCGCACCCCAAACTCTGAAAATTCTCAAAATTCCATTCCAACCGATTCACGCGGTGCAGAGTTTCTCTCTGCTATCTCACGGTTAATATAATAATCGCGTCGCGTGCTGAAAATTACGCAATGCGATTCCGAAACGTTACTCGAGCTACTATCCTTATCGAGTAGCAAAAATAAATTTGAAAAAGGGCAAAAAAATGTCGTATGCGTGCGCGTTAGCGCTTTAAAGATAACCATCGAAATTATCGCGAAAGCGCGACGCTTTTTGTTTGACGACGTGCATAACGCGCTTTATTTTCTCGCTCGACTCTTTGTTCTATCGTTCGTTTTCTATTCTATATTTTTCGTAATTACGAAGCTTTAAATTTTAGACTTTTATAATAAGAACTTTTTATAATAAGAATTTTATATAAATGTTGTAATCCGTACTCTTAAGCTACGTTCTACAAACATTTCTTTTTCCGATAAGCAGCAGTCAAATTTGTCGTAAGTTCATTTGTAAGCCGACGATAATTTTGCATTTGACTAATTGATACTTATTTTTCAACCGGTTTTCGCTTAAATTTAACGTCTTACTTATCTTCGCTAATTACACCACTTAAACTTACCGCGTCATTTTCGAAAATATTAAGTAAATTTTTTATTTTTAATATAAGTGCATATTTTTTTCGGTATCATCAAAAATTTAACAAAGAATTATATTCGATACACGCAACTGTCCAAAATAAAAAAAAAAAATAAAAAAAAAAAAAAATAATAAAAAATTCATGAAAAGCAATGTCACGCAATTTGACACGTATTTAATGTTTTTATATCAAATTTCCCTCAACGAGAACGAAAATTCAAGTCGATCGCTGTAACGATTTTCCTTCATTTTATCAATAACGTGCCGTTAGTCGAATTGTACTTCACATATGCATACATATGCATATACTCATGGATATATATCCATAGATGCAATTGCAAGTCTGGAGGCTCGAGGGAGGCGCGCGGTATATGCCACCGCGTCGACGATATTACTTGTCCCGCGCGACGGCGACGATAATTGCGATTGTCGTACGCGCTGACATAAACGACGCCGTTGTAACTTGACTACGGAGATATATTAACCTATAGGTAAGGTCGATGTTATTATATCAATATATCAAGGATTAATTTGTCCACGGGATGTATATATGATATATCGTAAAAACGGTGTATTTCTTACGAACATTATTTTATGATTTTCGATGATAAATAAATTGTACGAGCGTTCAATTATTTGATATATTTTTATGGGTATGATTTGAGTTGGATAGTGATTTAAAATACTTTCAGTGCTTTTTCGCTGCTTTAGTGTTTTATATATGTATTTTATTATTTTTATTTTAAATTAAACTATAAAATTAATTAAGATGAAGTATTATAAATATTTTAAATAATTATACATTTCTAACATATTTAACCTTTAACTTTATTCCAATTGAATATTATTGTCCAATAAAATAGTTTCATTTTTAAATTATTCATATATAAAGTCGTAATCAATCGATTTCTCAAAGATATGACTGAAGATAAAAGCATATGCCAGTAATAGATAGCGTTTATTTTATTTCAACTTATATATTGTACAAAGTTAATCGGACGCGATCAAAGAAGATTATCTTTAAAAGCAATGGTTACTAAAAATTATTACCTTCGATAAGAATGAAACATATACTTCTTCGATATTTAACCTTTACTTACTAATCAAACTTCAAATGGACAATAAAACTGTCTTATTCGTCAGCTTAAAAATTAAAATGTCGTTATGGTTAAATTAATTTTAACGTTTCACGAAACAGTTGCATGAAAAAAATATTTAAAAAAAATTCATTGCGATAAAGTGCGTAAAAAATATTTAGGTTACTATTTTTATAAACGCCACGAAAACCTTTTTTCCATGCCAAACTAGCAATCTGTTGCAACTTTAAAGAATTAACGAAGCAATCGATTCCGGAAATAAAAAATAAATAGCCGATAACCCAATAGGCATCTATCGGATATTTCAATATATCCAAATCATGCGGAATATTGGATTTTCATCAAAGGTTCGCTTATCGAGTTATCGGCCAACGCTTTTGCGCGTTTATTGTATAGGCGAAGGTCACGATAATCGAGAATTCAATTTTGTACAAAGTGGGTTAATCGAATCAAATGATTTTCTATTTCTTTTTTTTTTTTTTTCATTTATTTGACTAGTACTAAATAACTTTTATTTAAACTTCGGTGAATAAAATTAATTTTTTTATCTCGTGTGTTGATAACAGCGATGTATAATTTCAAATTGAAAGTAAAATGTTTCAGTTACAAGCATTGATTAATAATACACAGTATTTATTAAACAAAACTAAAAAAAAAAAAAAAGGAAAAAACAACAAAAGTAAACGCACAGTAAATTACGATAAAGCATTAATTAGAAAAGTCACGATACTCAGATTTTTCAATAGCCGTCAAACGGTAAAAAAAATATATATATACATATACATAAAATCATGCTCGCTCATATCTCGCTTATAAAATCACCATTTTACTAAGTGGTATACATATATATACACACACACACACACACACACACACACACACACAAATATATGTGTGCATAAAGGTAGGCCACAAAAACACGCTTATAATCAACCGAGACGAAAGCCACCAATTAACAGTGCCGATATTACATTTCGGAACCGATCGCGCGTACAACGAACGCGCGTTTAATTGACCATTTTTCATATCCCGAGCGCTCTTTGCGCGAAAATTCGCCTCTTTTTGGATATAACTCGGACGAGGGGAGGAAGAGGGAGAAATGAAGGGCGGAGAAAATCGCTCATCGTGCGGTACTTTGCGTTTCCGCGCATGTCCGCGACTCCGCGTGTAAAAATACATGCGTCTATGGTATATCGTGTTTATGAAGGTGGGAGGTTGAACTCGGTATACGTGTGCGCGTGTGTGCGTATGCGTATGGAGAGAGTTAATAAAAGTGCGAAGCGATCGTTTAACGTAGGCGTTTTAGGAGTGGATATAGCGTTATAGGCTGGTTTATGAAGGTTTGCGCGTTTGTGATGAAATTTTCAGCTATTTTGTTGAAAAAAAAAGTTTAATTTTGATTTTTCACGAAGTAATTGAAAAAAATTAAGTAAGATTGTTTTTTCTTAAGTTGTTAAAATTTCATTGAAAATATTTGAGTTTTCCTTATGACTATTCTTTAAAAAAAAAAAAATTTTTTTATTTTTTATAAAAGAAATTTATAAAAACATAAACATAAAATAATTAAATTTTAAACAATTTTTTCGTTGATCTTCGTATTGCTTACTTGCATTACGTTATAAAAATAAATACTTTCAACTTTCTTTTGTTAAGAAATTAAGGATTGGATTATAAATTAATCGTTGCAAATTCAACGCTAATCATCAATAAATTTAAGTAACAATAAACTTTGAAACAAATATCTCTTTAATTTCAGAAAACATTTTCGTAAACATCCTATTTTTCTCACTAAATTAGTAAACTTTATAACGCGTTTAAAAAAAAAATAAAAATACCTTGCCGAAGACAATATGTGTTAAAACATGCGTAGTCACGCTATAAACTCGGCTTCGGTAAAGAAAGAGAAACTCATCGTTAAATTCATTTAAATACGAGTACGCCCGATTCTCCTTCCCTCTAAAGTGTCAAACAAATCTCTCGTCAAATTGAGTTTCATTGTTCGCTAATAACGAGCTCGACCGCTTGCGCAAAATCGTATATACATATATATATACATATATATATTTATATCTATGGTATATACGTAGAAAAGAGACAAGTCGAACTTTGCCAAAAATAGTAGATAGCAAACTTAAGCCTTTGGCCCACGGACTACTAAACTCTCGCGCGGTATTACATGTGTCGCGTGAAAATCGTGAAACAGAGCCTTCGACATTTGTACAGCTCGAGTGCGGTTGTCTTATATATTCTCTCGAACTCGTGCGCGAACGAATTGCGGTAACGGGAAGATTCGTTTAGGACGGATTTAATTTTAGAGTCGTCGAAACGATGTTTTTTCTACTTTTTTTTTTTTTTTTTTTTTTTTTTGTTAAAAAGTTTTGAATAATTTCTTTTCGCTTTGAAATAACAAACATTCTACAAGAACGTATTTTATTTTTCATGAAATATATCGATGAAACGACGACGAAAAAATAATGTTTCCATTTTAAATTTAATCGAAACATATAAATTCTTGATTCTTACGCGTATATAAAAAATTCTATTCTTATTAGGAATGTGCAAACCAAGAGACAAAATGACTTGTACAACATGAATAGTTCGCCGCATAAATTCGTTTTAATTAAACATTCTTCTGACATATTCTCCAGACTTCCAAACTCACGAGAAAAACAAAAAATTTTGTTTATTTGAATAACAAATTTGAGGCAAAAGATTTAAAATCGTAAAGTATTCATTTTATAAGTTTAAATGAATGAATGTACACTTTTTTCGATACAAAAACAAAAAAAAAACGTCAATGAAAAATGTCGGACATGCCCTGACGTATCGCAGTTATTTTTAGACAAAGTTTCGATTTATCTGCATAATTTTTTTCTTTAAAAATAATCATTTATACGATTGTCAACGCGAAAATGTTAATTTTGATTATAAAAATAAAATTATAACTCGTTTATACACATTTGAAGTTATTTTTATCTCGTCGTTATCATTAATTATACTGACAACGTATTTGTCTTCTGTAAAATACGTTGCCAAATTAATATAAGCCGAACCAATGTGTAATTAAAAATTATTATTATTATTCATTTTAATAAAGTGTAATTTATTTTTACTTCGGAAGAAGAAAAAAAATTAATTTACTTTTTATAAATAAAATACCTAGAAGCGAAATTAAAGATTCTAATACCTCGCAATTATTTTTTATCAAAACTTTTACCAACTACACCTAACATTTCCACATTGAAAAATTTCTGTTATTTCCATTTTTAAGAAAATTAAAAACGAACGAAAAACAAAAAAAAAAGTGAGCATCTCAACGCGAGGGTCAAACGTATACTTTTTTTCCCGGAGCCTCCGTAGAATTATAGCGAGAGAGAGAGAGAGAGAGAGGAGTTTCTTGACAAGCGTTGAAAAATACGAGAGAAGAAATCCATCACCCGAAAGTTCCTCGTTAATGCCCTCGCGTCTCTTCCGAGAAGTGCGCACGCGCGCCTCTCGGATTATAGCGACCGCGATGAGAGTTGACTTATTTTTTCGTTGTCGCTCTTTTTATTTTGCTCGCCGATTTTTCTCTTATCTTGCTTTTATCCTTTTTTTTTTTTTTCGTGAAGTAAATGATTTCTCTCCATTAACGAATATTAATCAAGACCCGTTGGTTCTATTAATAGGAATATATGATGCTTCTTGTATTTGACGGTTTCGTTTGTCATTTTCGTTGGGGGCGAGTGCGTCATTTTTTAAGATGCTTACGAGAATGTAAAATGCCTGTTGTTGTGAACGAGACAACGTGTCGAGAGAAAACGCGATACACAGAACTTAATATTCACGAGTTAAGTGTTTGTATGTGCTTTTCTTTTTTTATACTTTTACTGATTTTTCTTGCTCTTTGTTAATTATATTTTTGTTCGTTAGGTTATTTACGAATAGAGTTTTTTTTTTTTTAATTTGTGGCTCTTTTGTCGTATTGCGAAGTGTTTTAAAAGTTGTGCGAACTATATCATGTTTAATGAAGCACTTAATCAATATCAAATTCGTAATTGGTACAAATGTATTTTTTAATTTTTTTCAATCGGCAGAGAAAATTAATGTCTGATATTTGAGAAAACAAATATATGAAAAATAATACGATAAACGTCAATAATCATCAATTTGACGTGTAATTATATATAAAATCTATCTATAAACGTGGCACTAACTCAAAAAACGTCAAGTGCAAACTTCTGAGAATAGAATTAACAATTACATAAGCTACTTCTCAACATCGATATATTAATTATCTTTATTTCAAACGAAATATCGACCGTTAAAAATCCGCACCGAGCGAGCTATATACAAAAACTCTTCCTAATTAATTTACACGTGTTGCAGAGTTCTCACTTCATTAACCGCGTTTCTTTCTTCCCTCTCTATCTATCTTTCTCTATCTCCACTTCAAAAACCCAACCCGGTTCTTCTTCTTTTTCGAATCGCGCGAATAATTCCAAGCGTCGCATCTGCGATATACCCGTAAAGTTTTTGCGAGAATCTAAAGATCTCTGTGGATTCGTGTCTCATCTGCGAATTCCGAGCTAATTCGCATAACTTTCTCTATCTTTGCTATACGACTGAAGAGGTTGAAGACAGAGAGAGAGAGAGAGAGAGAGAGAGAGAGAGAACGCGAGAAACAATTATTTAGCGCGTCACGGGGCGACTAACCGATCAATCTCCTTGGCTACGGTTCCTCGACGACGAAAATATCGTGACGAAATCTTTCTTGGATTCCTTGCCGAGGCTATACTTTCGACTGCCTCTCGCCTGATTGTTCAAAGTTAGCACCGGGATAGTTTGAGCGCTCCTATTTATTACCGTCTTTGTCTACTTTGATAAAGTTAGCGCCATTGTTTTTGAACGATTGTTTTTCTTGATTGATAATTATTTGTTTTGAGAGATATCTTCCAAGCGAGCAGCTTTATTAATTTTACGACGAAGCGGTTATGCATGTTGAGCATTATGAATTAAAGAGGAAAAATCTTAACGCAGTCAAACAAATCAAGAAGTTACATTGTGTAAACGCAAACGCCATTCATATTTATCGCACAACGAGAAATAAATACGTATAAACATAAAGCTTAAAATTGTGATGTACGCTCAAAACAACATTGTATAAAAAAAAAAAACAAACGCGCTTTTATAATTCGCGAGCGTAGTTTCGCAACGACTCTCCTTTCATAACGATAAATATCTCTAACGTAAAACGCCCGACTAGTTCTCACTGTAAATCCATCGTCGTTTTTCAATCGCTGCATCAATTATGAAAAGGATCATGCGCGCGCGAGTAGCATTAAACGAGGCGATACAAGCCAAACCTTAATACCTTAATAAAAGCGTCATCCGCTTATATTATCTTTACAGGTGTAAGTGTGTGTGTGTGTGTGTATATATACCCACATACACGTGTATGTTATGCGTTACACCACGACGTTTCTCAAGCAAGTATACCGGCCTGTCGTCCGTTTATCTCGAGTCTGCATTTCTCGCTCTTATTTTACGCGGAGGTATACATATAATGTCGAGAAAAAGACGGGAGCAATCAACGCGATATCTCGCGCGGCTAATTGTTCGCTAAGTCTAATTAATGTTTCAACGAGTACAAAGATTTATGTAACCGCGAGGAGTGATAATTCTTTCGTCTCGATTAAGATTTTTCGACTGTTCGCGCGTTCGACGTTGTTAT
The DNA here is from genome assembly GCA_949987625.1 of Chalcis sispes. NCBI lineage: Eukaryota > Metazoa > Arthropoda > Insecta > Hymenoptera > Chalcididae > Chalcis > Chalcis sispes. The sequence continues at coordinate 14,479,994 of OX465095.1, read as the reverse complement.
ACCGCTGTGTATCGTGATTTTCGTGTCTTTCCTGTATATCTAAAAATACAAAAGGAATTTACGGCACAAGCGCGTCTGACACCCCTTCCAAATGCGTGTGCCTTCATACGTTTCCAAAGAAATGACAAGAGCGCGCGCGAGTTAGCTTGAAGAAAAGACACACGGGGAGATGAAAAATTATTGGTTCAGACGAGAGAAAAACGGAGAGGTTCTCGAGCGTGAATAATGGTTCTTTTAATTTTTTTTTTTTTTTTTTTTTTTTTTTTTTTTTTTTTTTTTTTTTTTTTTTTTGAAAAAAGTAAGTATAATGCGTCAGTGAATAGGAATGCTGGGTTAATTCTTGGGGCTGAGCTGAGGAAAGGGTTATATAAGTGTTTGTGCTTATTTATAAAAATACGTTGCTTTGGTGAAAATTAGTGTGTTTATCTTAACAAAATAAATCGAAGAACTATTTGGAATCAGATTTTTAAATTACCGATTATTCTAAAATTTGTTATTGTGATTCTGGAAAGAATTTGTTCGCTTATTATTAAATAAGTATATCTATAAATGTATATCTTTTCATTTAAAGCTCAGCCACGATGTTTTGTCTTTCCTACATGTACAGTAGTAACGGCATTGTACAGTCAGACGCGGAACAAAATTTTTATTTCTGCAGTTAACTAAAAGATTAAATTAATCGCTACGTTTATTTAAAATTATTATTTTTGTTTATCACAAAATAAAAAATCGCGAATATCGCTTTATAGTCGAAAAAAAAAAGTCAATAAATAAATAAAATAAAATAAAATAAAATAAAATAAAATAAATAACTCACCAGAGGAGAATAAAACGCCGAGCTATCCATACCGATGCTCGGATACGGACCTTGATCGGTACCCGAGGGCGTGGGGGTCGGGTAGGAGGTGTAGGAGCCAGCGGCGGGTCCGAGCCTCGGATAAGCGCCGAGGGCCAGCCTCGCCGCGCTGTCGTACTGGCACGAGCATACGGTCTGCCCGGTCACCGGATCCGTCATCATCGGCCGTCCGTTTTCGCAGCAGCCCGGACCCGTTGCTCCGGCCGCTCCGCCTACCGGTGTGCTGGCACCGCCGCCACCCCCGCCTCCGCCTCCGCCGCTCGTCGTACCGCCCGTCGTCGTCGCCGTCGACGAGGGCGAGAGGGCGCCTGGACTCAGTGCGCCCGCCGACGACATTGCCGGTGAGGTCGCCGTCGTTGGCTGTCCTCCGCTTACCAGCAGCTGAAAAATTATCGAATATATATATATATATATATTTTTTTTAATTGTTATTCATTTTTCAACGGTCTGTGGATACGGTTTGGAATTTAATTTTTTTAATTTCGCTCGATTATATGTATGTATCTTATTAATCTATATCGACAAATTTGTTATAATAAAATAACGATTAATAATTAATAATAACAATTGCGTACATTTTTTTGCAATTAATATTATATATTGTAATAACATTATTTTTGCGAATACCAAAATAATTTTGTTTACAGTCTATCCCAAAAATGAAATGTGATGAAGTATACTTATTCATATTCTTTTATGATTCTTACTTTCTTTTCTCCCATTTATTAAATGATAATTAAATTATTTAGCATCTGTTGAAATTTCGTTTGTTACGTTAACACGTTCCCTGCCGCGTGCAGGGCGTATGCACCCCACGCTGAACTTTCCCTTCAAGCCATTTGGTACTATCATTGTAAAATGAAGAATTTTTTAAAAATTCATTATGCAGTCAATTATGGGCATCTTAATACTATAATAAATTTTAAAAAAATTCTTCATTTTACAATGATAATACCAAATGGCTTGAACGGAAAGTTCAGCGTGGGGCGCATACGCCCCCCCCCCCCCCACGTGGCAGGGAACGTGTTAAGCAAGAAAAGCTTATTAATCATGTATGAATAACATCCTTACGTAAACGCATCAACATGAAAAATAATGAACGAACTTTTATGAAACTAAATCAATTGAGCCAACATTTTATCAATCAATTTCTTCACCTACAGCTATGAATGCTAAATATTTGAAACATATTATGTCGTTCACGCAACATCCGAAATAAACATTTGTGAAAACATTTTGATTCTAAAACCCGTGGATCTTTTATTAACAAGAAAACGTTCTATCTTAGTCGATCGAATTTATAAAACCGCGAGGCGCGTGCGCACGAAGTCTAAATATCTCGGCTCGTGTACGAAAACATCGAAACTAAATATAAAACGAAACCCCCATTGTTTTACAACCGATGTCGCGCTAATAAAAACATCGAGACTTCTTGCGCTCGTTAATCACCAACCCTAACGTAACACAAATAACCCGAGAAAATACAATGTAAAATCCAATGTTAACAACCAAAGAGTCGTGGTCACGTACCGCGTATTACACAACTCTCGATATTTCTCGATTTTCTTTCTCACTTTCCCTCTCTGTCTCTGTCTCTGTCTCTCTCTCTCTCTTTCTCTATCTATCTCTCTCTCTCTCACTCTTTATCTTTCTCCATCTTTACGTACGCAAAATAAGAGTCGCGCATGTATAAACCTCCTCTTCGCTCGTAAACCGCGCATTTCTTCGCCCGTCGTGACAAAAACAAAAAAAAAGTAGTGCGAACGTGCGTCAACAAAGTGATAAAAATCTGTGCACTGTATATATAAAAGAAAAACGAAGCGCAAGAGTTTAAAAAAAAAGGAGTAAACGTGTATAAAACTTGAAGAGGAGAAAAGTTGAGAGAGGGAGGGAGGGAGGGAGAGAGAGAGAGAAAGAAAGAGAGTAACGACAACACCGACGACTACAATAATAGCCATCTCTCGACATCGAGCGTGCGGCTCTATTTTTCAACCGCCATTGTTTTCTTTTCCACCTCCGCAGTCGAGCCGTTGGAAATTTATGCGCGGTTCTCTCTCTCTCTCTCTGCGTGCGATGAGACATACAGTCAACGGCGAAGTCGAGGGCTCGGCTTTTTACCCTTGCGGTGGACTATAACCGCGTGAGGTAATGCATCTTCGCGTGCACTTATATGCACGCACATGTGTACGCGTGTGTTGAGTTACTGCGAAGTGCTTTCAAGTTTTTGATTGAGATTGATAAACATCGATTTTGAACGATTGTGATTGAAGTTTGGAAATTATTTTAAAATAAATATTTTTCTTTAAATGTGAGACAGACAAAATGTAAATTTTTGAATAGTTACATGTATTATTAATAGAAATGTTTCTTTTAAATAGTATAATATTAAAATAATTATAATATATTCTATTTCAATAACTATTTATTAAAACTTCATAAATAAAAGGTAATATTTTAAATTTTACACACTTTCTAATTAAGGATTTAATTAAAGCAGCAAAAGAAAAAATTTACTTTTTTAAACTAAAGCCTCGCAAATTCTTAAAAAAAAAAAAAAAAAAAAAAAAGAAAATAAAACCACAAAGAATCCGAATCCTCTTTATTTCAGCGACAAAATCCACAGAATCTTCTTAATAACGCACACGTAGTGTTAGCAGCGACCAATCCGCGTACGCAAAAATTTAAAGAAAGAGGAAGAGAAAGAGGAAAAGACACGAGTAAGGATAAAATCCGACTAATTAATATCATGGCCGAGCTTATTTGAAGAGGTCCGAGAGAGAAAAGAAGACGAGGTAAAAGAAGATGAACAAGATGAAGAAGAGCATAAGCGAAGAGTTGAGAAGAAAGAAGAACGAGAGCACAGAGACACACACACGCGCGCGCATATTCCGTATAAGCAAGTCTCGAGTTTCAGGGCGGTTACATTCCGCCTCATCGCCGAGTCGAGTCGAGTGTCCAAGAGTGAACGAGAAAAAGACAAAAAGAGAGAGAGAGAGAGAGAGAGAGAGAGAGCGGTACGGTCCTCTTTCCATTGGCTTGAATTGCGGAGAAAGCGAAAAGCGGCCGGCTCTCTTATTCGTTAATTCGCTTTAATTAACTTTTGCTTTACCCTCCCCGACTCCTTTTGTGGTTCTCCCCGTATTAATGGCTGCGATATGTCGCGAGTGATTAGTCTGGATTGAAAGACTTTCTTCTTTTTCTCAAATTTTTTTTTTTTTTTTTTTTCTTAGTAGCCGGAAAATAAGAATTTTTGAAAGTTTGAACGTAAATATGCGTAGTTTTGTTATAAACTTTTTGGGTGATTAAAACTTTCATTACTGAAAATGGGTCGATTAAAAGACTATAGATTTAATTTAAGAAGAAATAAATAAAAACATTTTTTTTTTTTTTTTAAATTTTAAAAATTTTTATACGTCCACATCTTTAATAGTAATTTAACTTTAAAATATCCGTATAAACTCCAGTTGAATGAAGTAAACATAAATCAAATTCTTTAAACAATGACACGAGATGAAAGACACAGTCAAAGCCTGCCTCTCTACGTTCACCGTCATAAAAGTCCAACATGGCAGGCATTAAACAGCCGAGGCATACGAAATCACACTTTCAACAGTGTCCTTCGGCTCCTTGCTTAATTGAATTTTTTTGCGCCGGAAAAAAAGAGAGACAGATTCAAGCTACACTTTAAGCGCGCAACACCAGCAAGAGAAGAAACAAAAGAGGAAAGGGCGTAGAAGAAACTACCCTTAATACTCGTCGAAGGATCTACGATGATGAAGCTTTTTATTCATGCGCGGTTTTGCAGTCGCCCCCGTTGAATGTTTTTATCGCAACAGCACTCGACTCGTTAATCGCTGAGATTTTGTGTGTATCACTGTCCTCGTTTAATGAAGTCGCGTTGAGACTTGTGTTTAATGTGCTTTGAAAGTAGCTTGGATTATTAATTATAAATTCATTGATTTCGTTTAATGGCGGTACTTCTATTTTGTAAATGAAAGCAATGTACTACAAGAGACATGATATTAAGATGAACGCGTTAATATTAATATTTAATATTATTGCTTTGTTGTAGTATATTGATACATGCACAAGCTCTATACTATAAACAATAAAGACCAAATCAAAAAGTAGAAACCAAATTAGATAAAAAATTATAATAAGAAAGATTCAATCGTTATAAAACGACGACGAAACAAAGTGAACGCGCGTATTTCATCATTTCGTCTCTTAGCGTTAGTTTAAATCCTAGCCTAAGCCTTGCTCGTTCTATCTCAAAATCGTGGGTCAACGCTTTGTCAGGGCCTTAGCTTCTCTTGGCTTGTCGTCACGATGCCGGAGCATAGCTTTTGTGGCGCGCGCGCGAGAGAGAGAGAGAGAGAGAGAGAGAGAAAAAGAGAGTGTTGTCAGGTCGACCTTTGATCGAGGCTAGGATTTCGAAGGACCTTTATATATATATACACGTTTATACAGCACCTTACAGAATTTGGTACTTTGGAACCTTTAGAAAGACTATTCGTCGCTTGTGCTCCTTCTCTTCTTTTCTTTTGCGCCCGTTTCTTCTTCTTTTTTTTTTTTTTCCTTTTTTAATGGATGGCACAAGGAAAAGGTATAGCAGTAACGCAACAGCAGCCTACGGCTACTAAATCCCTTTAATTATTTCGCTTTCAAAATATTGATTTCACGCGTCTAAACGGCCGCTTTGAGTTTTGCCTTTTGCATGTCGAACGAAAGAGACAATTGGATAAGGTAGCGGCTTTTCAGATGGGACTTATTAACGAGTCGATTTACTTTTTTTATGTACAATAGATAAACTTTTTTTTAAAATATCATGTACTCGTACATGTACGAGAAAAAACAATTTCGATTGATTTTATTATTTTATAATATTCGTCGAATGATCCTTTTATAAGAAATTGCAGCGAGTTAAGTTATTAATTAGTTATATTAAAATAAAATTTAAAAACAAACAATCGTGCGCGAAAATAAAATCTTTCATTTGTTTAAAATAATACGCGTTTCAAATTAAAATAAAACACACCGATACATTGTCAGTAAACCTTAAAACCTGCGCATTAAGTCCGCCAGTAAATATAACGGCATCGCAATCATATCGAAAGCGCTTAAAAAAAAAAAAAAAAAAAAAAAAACTGTCTCCTCGCCGCGTTGCCCGAAAGATTTATCCGACGGCTTCCGACACACTCACACACATATAAACTCGAAGACCCTTCACGCGATCATACGGGATTTCGAGCGACGTCGACTTGCGGCACGTTGCCAGTGCAAATCGAAACGAGGGTAACACCTTGAAAGCTTCTCGATTGATTGCGTGCTCGAAAGTATTTTCGATCATGACGAGGTAGATTTTTCTTTTTTTTTTTTTTTTTTTTTTTGTTTTCATGCATACTTCTATATGTATACTTCTTATTCTTTTTCCGACGATAAAGTTTTGTATAATGTTATGTAAATGTTTCCGAAATTACCAAAGTTATTTTGTTAAAAATGTATTAAAACTGTTATAAATTTCATCAGAATTTTAATTTCAATTTGTAATTTTTACTTTGATTATACAATACTCGATGCAGTACGAAAGTGCAGAACCTTTCAATGTCAAAAATATAAGTAATGGAAATAAAAAATAATCCACAATAATTCATAATTACACAAACATCGTATTGAAAATAATCGAACAATAAGTTTCTCTTTACTTCGTTCACATAACACACAAGAAGACAAAAAAAGAATCGCAGACTCAACCCCTTTACATAAAACATTCTAATGGCGCGTTGCACGTATCGAACGCGTGCGCGCAACACAGGGAACAAAGTCTCTCTCACTCTCTCTCTCTCTCTCTTACTCTTGGAGACAAAAGCTCACCGACGGAAAACGAGAGAGGAATGCAAAAAGAGAGCCGCGGCGAATTACCAAGGATATACACACGCGATATATATATATGAATATACGTATATACGTGAGGCAAAGTGGAGAAATGATCTATCGACTCCTTTCGACCGCACGCGCGCGACGCTTTTCCCTTTATACCTTATACACCCGATGTATCACCATATTTATATATATATATATATATATTCGCTTTCAAGCGACTCGAACGCTCTCAAGGACTACTTCGTTATTCTACGCGGAGCCGGAGAAATTGTAGTAGTTCGCTTTGTTTATACCGCGAGAGCGCTTATGCCAAATAAGTGTACCACTGTGTGTTGGGAGATTTTATACATACTTTGGTTGGACTTTTTAATATGTGCATATTTTTTGATTTATTGATTTAATTTGATAGATTTTTCGATCTAGCGATGATGATTTAAAATAAAATGAATTCTTTGATGTATAAAAATGTGCGATTAAATAAAATTTTAATTTTTATCATAAATTTTCATCGTTGTGTTTGATTTTCAAAAATGCAACAAAAAATTTTTATATATTTAAATAAAAATCCGTCAATATAATAAAATATTTTAATATATTTTTCTACCGCTCCCATATACATTAACGATGAAACAGTGATCCGACGGCATGCAATGACTATCACTGACAAAGAGGATTACAGATTGTTCGATCTCAACAAAATGTACATATCGGAATGACACGTAGTATAAAAAAGTTCATACGCGTTTCCATTGATTTTCTTTTAACACGAAAGGACTATTGTGATTTGTTGATTTATGGATTGTTCGATCGGTGAAAGATACGTATCGTACAAAAATATGTTAACGCGAGTTACATTCTAATTGTGAAATAAGAAATTTAAGCGAATCTGCATTATGAATAAATCTATTTTTATTTATTTATTTATTTATTTATTTTTTTTTTTTTCGAAAAGAAAGATATAGGGTGCACTATGATATTCACCAAAACTTATAACTAAATTATAACACTTATTTTTCAAAAAATATGGCAATTAAAAGTAAAAATTTACAATTAACTCTACTCATCTACATAAGTTTAAAATTTGTTAAATTACAAACGTAAAGCATTTTAATAATTCAAAATCTTCCACAGATCTGTACGAAAAATTTCTCAAAATAAATATTCGCCACATTGGAAATTGAAATAGCAAAAATTCAAGAGCACTAATTGAGTCGTTGACAGCGACGACGGCTACGAATTATTCGATTTCTTTTTCTTTCTCAGCGATACAACAATGTAGAGTTCATACATTCTTATACGTATACGTTTATGTATATGTCACATTGGTGAGTTTTAAAGCGAGCGATAAGCTATCGTCGAGCGAAAACTAGGCGGTGTACGAATGTGTTTGTGTGTGTGTGTGTGTGTGTGTGTGTGTGTGTGTGTGTGTGTGTGTGTGTGTATGTGTGTATCGTGACGTACCAATGGATTTTCATGTGTGTAAGTACGCGTGTACACCTTTTCGTCGAAGTGCGCCAGCACCGCGCGCACACCTTATCGTCGTCAATATAGAGGCGAGGTTTTGTTAAGGATATTGTGCACGAAAGTAGGACTCTTTTTCTTTCTCTTTTTTTCTTCTATAATTTAATTTAATTTTATTTTATTTTATTTTATTTTATTTTATTTATTTATTTTTTTTTTAACTTACGTGTCGAACGCGCCAAGCTTTTGTGAACTTTATATGTTTTAACTCGTGCGCTTGATTTTAGTAAGTCAAAAAAAAATAAATAAAAAAATTTATAGAAATTGTTGTTTGAAAGTATGTTATACGAGAGGTTCGTTGAAATAAAATACTTTTATATTGTATAAACTTACTTGTACAGTAACTGCAAGAATATGTTAGTATATTCTGTTCATCATTTAAGATTGTAATATTTTTATACATTTATTTTCCAGACTTTAAAAATTTCTAAGTAATTCGAAAAAATTTTTAATTTATCAATTTTAAATTCCATCTCACGTGTTCTATTGTGAAAAGAAAAAATAACTACGATTATACGTTCATGAATTGAATATTTTTTTTTTTTTCAAATAATTATATAAACTTTCAATGTCAATTTTTCTTGAAATATTTTTTTTATAAAAAATAATTTAAGGTACACAATTGCACGATAAAAAAAAAAACTTGTTAAATTTCTTCATTCTGTCAAGAAAGTACCGGAAATCGATCATTTAAAAACCCGCGTATAGAGATTGTCAAAATCTTTTATGTCGCTAAGTTTGCATAACTCTCCTCTATACTCCAGCGAAGTTTGATCGTCATATGTCATTTAATTTGTTTACAGTGCGCTATTTTATCAGTTTATCTCAAGTGTATTTTGCGACTTTTGAAATGGATAAAAATATCGAACAAAGAATCTGTTTTAAATTTTGCAGTGCAAATGGAATTTCTTGTGCCGAAGTGCTGAAAATGTTACACAAGGCTTACGGTGAATCGACTTTATCGAAAACTCGTGCGAATGAGTGGTTTAATGCATTTAAAAGCGGTCGCGATGTGGTGGAAGATTTGCCTCGCTCTGGTCGGCCATCAACGTCGTCAAGTGAACTAAAAATCGCTAAAGTAAAGGAAATGGTGACTAAAAATCGACGTTTAAACCCGATAAACGATTGTTTGGGCATAAAATGCGTTGCCGTTCGTCTAGTACCAAATGCACCATCTCACAAAGCTATCATTGTGAACGAATTTCTGGCCAAAAACTCAACAAATCTTATCGAACAGCCAGCGTTCGGTATTCTCCTGATATGGCTCCGGCCGACTTTTTTCTTTTTTTAAAACTCAAATTACCACTTCGAGGCACCCTTTATCAGTCGATAGATGACATAAAAGAGAATTAGCGGCGAGTACTCGACTCATTTCCAAAAAATGCGTTTAAAAAATGTTTTGATGATTGGGTCATTCGTTGGTGTAAGTACATTAGTTCGGAAGGGACTTACTTTAAAGACGATACAATAAATTTGAATAAATAATACATATTTCGTGTTTTATTGTCCAATTCTCGGTACTTTCTTGACAGAATGTACGACGTTACAATATTTCACAAAACAATTCTCGCACACCATAAATATCAAATTATCTAAAATATTTATCCGTATATACAAAGTAATTTTAAAATGATGTTTAACACATTTAACTCGATGTAACATTATCCCACTTCAAAATACACCTCGAAAAAAAAAAGAAACTTTAACACCCCGAGTTGAAGCAAACGGGATCTCCAACATCTGTCTCTAATTAAAGGCGCATTCTTCGCTACAAGTTAAAAACTTAAAGAAAGTAATAGAAAATGAAAAAAGTAAAAACAAAAACAACCAAAGCCGTGCGCGCAACGGTAATAAAATCTCAAATCGTTTCCTTCCGATCCTCGTTAAATATATATACACATACGCACACACACACACACATACATGCACATACATAAAGGCGGGCGTGAAACATCGGACGATCCAGTGTACTCTTCCGTTCGTGCGCTTCATAAAAATCGCTGAAAATTTTCGAGAGCCGTTAAACGAACCGTCGCCCGTCACGATTTTTCCACCTCGTCAAGGAGAAGATCTATTTGAGGCGTTAAAGAGCCTGTTAAAGCGGCAGTATAAACTGAAAGGAAAAGAAGGAGCGATTAAGAGCTGGAACAGCGAGAAGAAGATCAAGAGAGAGAGAGAGACAGAGAGAGAGCGAGAGAGAGAGAGAGGTAACGGTGAAATGAGAGGCGTTAAAGCGTACGATGCTACGATAACGAGGTTAAAGGAAGAATTGACGAGAATTGTCTTGATTCTAAAAGTAAGAGAATCAATTTTCGTGCCTTTTTCTACCTCGTATAAATACCGTTTTCGTCGATGTTTTTTAAACGATTTTTTAATGTCGACAAATTAAAAAACTACATAGAAAATTTAAACTTAAGCGACTGATTTCTCAATTTTTTTTTTTTTTTTTTTTTTTTTTAATAATCTATATAAAACATTATCTTTTTATAATATCGATGCAAAATACTTTTACAATTTCAATCTTATTTTACATTTTCATTTCTTCAGCGTATTAATAGAAAGTATTTCAATCAGAAGAATAATAAAAACTATTATTGTTCATTTCAATATTTCATGTTTTACATCTTATCGAATGAAATCAGCGAGTCTGAAAAGTGTCGGGATAAAAGAATAGTACTAGTTTTCGAGTGGAAAAAGACGCGGAATGGACGAAAAAGGGTTCGAAAGAAATGTCAAAGAGAGAGAGAGAGAGAGAGAGAAACTGCTATTTTTATGTCAGGATCCTCCCTGGGTGCCTTAGGGCATAAAAAGAACATCGATAAAGAGAAAAGAACAAAGACGCTGAAACTCTTCGGCGAAATAAGAACGGATGGTAAAGTGTAAAGTGAAATTTAAGGATTTTATAAAAAAACTGAATTGACATTAATTAAAAATTTTTTTTAATAATATAACAGCTTATTATATGTCAATTGAATAAATTTGCTAAAGTTAGATTCATTTGAACATTTCAATAAGTAATATAATTAAATTATAAATTATAGTCAAATCTTTCTGCAAAAAGAAAATTGTCAATCGAACAAAATATTAAATTTTTAACAGATTCAAATTTTGACAATCGATAATTTCGAATAGTTCGAACAAAAAATAATTCGCGTCAATTAACAAAACTTTTCCAAATCGATTTTCGTCGAACAATCGCCAAAGTGCAATTCTTCATTATCCCATCGCGAATTTCAAGTATCTACCTATCGGATATCCAATACCCGATTCCCAACTTCACCAATTAATCAGCCCGTCTTTTAAACTCGAACGTTAACATGAAGTTCGAAGCGAAACGAGAATAAGAAGAGCAAGAGAGAGAGAGAGAGAGAGAGAGAGAGAGAGAGAGAGAGAGAGAGAGAGAGGAGAGAGAGAGAGAGAGAAAAGATTCAAGTCGTCGCTCGCGCTTGCGTATAATACACACACAGCTGGGGAAAAAAGAGACGAACGCGAACTGGTTTCACGCGTTGTATATACATATAAGAAAATCTGCGACAGCGGCGGTACACGCGAGAAAACGAGCGGAGATATCCGAGCCCGGTCGTGTCTCTCATTTCGGATGGTCCGCGTAGAGAGAGAGAGAGAGAGAGAGAGAGACTTTAGCGCGCGCGTACAACCGGTTCCTGACTCTCTTCTGCGTCTTCGCGAATTCGCGGCCGATTTACCTTGACTCACCTATATACGAAAAGGGCTTCAATGCGAACGCGAAAAATACCGCATTGATATTTCTTATTTAATTATTGATAAGGATGCGGGAGGACTCGGGCAATCTGTGGGTATTTTTGTATAAAACTACGGCTACTTATCTAACAATGATTTTGGTGATTTCTTTTTTTTTAAGTTAATGAGATTAGTTGTAATTGTTTTGTTTTTGTTGAAGAAGAAAATAAGAAATAATGAATGAAGAAAATTTATGAATATTTGTTTGAATGAATACGAAGAAATTTTTTAAAACACAAACGAGTCATCATTTATTATTAAAATTTACATTTTAATTAATAAGAGACTGTTGAGATTATCAAAGTATTTGTTAAATAAGTTTAGGATTAAATAAAAAATTAATTAGAAAAACCTATAAATTAAAGAATTTTTTAAATATTTTACAAAATTATTAATGCTTTAACTGTACAAATAAGAAAGATTAAATTAAATTGAAAGATAATAGAAAAAAGACACGATAAGTTTTGGTTTATTTATTCTTTTAAAGTACATAAAAAGATAAAATTAACGTCATTGTAAGGTAACTCGAAGGATCATTGAATTAAGCACTATTTTGCGTGCTTAACGGCACTTCTCTCGTAATACCTGTATTTTTTTCGTTAAAATTCCACGTTGTATACAAAAATTTTTCAAGTAAAGTTTTTTAATAATAATAACCTCTTATCGTTACAATGTAAATTTTATTGTAAATATACCTGTCATTATACCCAGATCAAGTTTTGTCGACCTAATGATTTCGCGTGCTGAAAAGCATTTTCCAGGTAAAAATCCACGTTATTATCATTTTATATTATGTATTCGTATTTACCAACTCATATTATATTATACAAGCAAATTCTTTTAGAACATTTAGAAGAAAAAAAATTTTGATGATGATTTTGATTACTATAATTAAACGAATAATTTTTATTGCTATATTAACTGGCTTATAAAATATTTTATTCATAATTTGTACAATGTTCATACGTGTATTAATGTTAATTGAGAAAAATGTTTAAAATATTATAATATTACAAATTATTATGAGAAAAGAAATGGACATTTAAAAGCGTGTACTAGATTTATGAAAATTATCATTCCTCGTAACGTAAAAAATAAATGCGAAGCCTTTAATTTGCAATTTACCAAAGCTTAACTTGAATAACAAAAAATTAAATTCACGTTAAAATAGATTACTGTATCCATTACAGAATTAATCAACGTCTCTACGGCGTTCATCGGCATATACGCACCTACACGGATACACTCGGCTGAAATCTAACGTTACAGTTTCACAACGGTAATTTGTAACATTGCAACGACATTCTATTATGCAAATCAAACGAGTAAGAAAAAAAAAAAAAAAAAAAAAAAAAAAATAACGAAGAATTCTCACCGGAAGACATATTATACTTGTATATGGGTACGCGTACCTATAATACTTAAAGAAAAATTCCCCGATCCTAAGCTGCAATTAATTAAACTCTACCTGTTATAAATAAGCGGGTATGCGCATATACATAATGTTACGCGCGAGTCGAACTGTCAATTTTCGAGTGCGATTTTTTTTTTTGTTTTTTTTTTGTTTTTTTTTATTATTTTTTTTTTTTTTTATCTGTATTATTAAATATAGATACGTGTATGTGTGTCTACATGTGTATGTGCAGTAACTACAAACGATCATTTACGAAGATTATGGCAAACAAATATTCTTCTTGTATTGTTCGTACGAACACTGCACGTATACATCGGAATACACAATTTGTCACCCGCGATGCTCGAGTATGTATGTGTCTATAGTGTATATATATACGTATCTGCGCCTTTGATGAATCGCGCGACGCTCGATTATCTTGGATGAACGAGACCGTCGCGGTATCTTGACTTTCTAAGACTCTAACTACTTGACTTTGTGGGTTAGAGCGATATTTATCTTGCGACGGAGTATAGATATGAAATTAAAAGATATAAGGAAATGAATCGACGTATGGTTGATAAAATTTAAGTTAGGTGGAGTAAATAAATTACTTCTTTGTTATTTATATATCTATTATTGCTTATAATTCAAAATTTAGATACTGGTTTAAAAGTATTAGTGATTACATAATCGTAAATCACAAACGTACAATCGGTCTAAATTTTTTATAAACAAGAATCAAATGAACGTCGCAATATTCAATGCTCTTTTGAAGCTCACCCGTGCAATAAAAACCCCCAAACAGTTCGAAGAAAGAGACTCGAAGCTAAAACAAAAAGAAAAAAAAACAGTCAATTGAAGATGAAAATAGCGTGAAAAATCGATAAACCTACTTCGATAGCTCGCACAAAAGGTACCCCTAATAATTTTTAGATTGTATAATAACCAGAAAGAGAATAAAAAAAAAAGCAACGAAGAAAAAAAGGTCAAGAAAATGAATTCGCAAGCAAACGATTTATAAACGACAGAGCATAAGAAAAAGAGAGGGAGAGGGAGAGAGAGAGAGAGAGAAAGAGAGAGTATACGACGAGAAGAACGACAATGAAACATAACGAGCAGTCGCATGAAGGTTAATAACAAATTGAAATTCGACACCAACGTAGCAGTAGCAGTAGTCGGGTCTCGGTTTCTCGCTACGGGAGGAGTTTTACACCCACGTGTGTGCATGTACATATGGAGGCCCTTCCTGTCGAAGGTGTCGTCTCTGTATGTATATGTGTACACCATACGTCTACGGTTATAGACGTATGCACACACAAACACACACACACACACACAAAAAAAACACGCACGCACGCACGCGCGTACGTGCGTGCATTTCTCGTGTAACGGCAAGAGTCGTCACGCCATCGCTCGGCGTTGAATTTAATGTCGTCGTTAAATTTCGTCCGGGTTCGCTGAGGCTTTCGAAGGATGACGGAGAGCCTAGTTTCTCGATGCTTTAATTTTGAAATCTCTCTCTCTCTCTCTCTTTCTCTATTGCTCTCTATTGAATTAAGTTGTAATGTGTACTATATATGTATTTGTCTATTGTTAGATTTATTTTATATTTATTGCATATCTTTACTTTTTTATGAATGATAAATACTTGATCTATATGCAATGTTTACAATTACTATGTCCTTTCACTTTTTTATTATTATTGACTTATGCATGAAGTCATCAACATTTTGTAAATAAATTTTTATCAAACTAACTGTCTCTTACTCGTGCAAAATTAGAAATTTAGATTTAAAGTACTTGGAATGTTTTAGTTTGTTTTAAAATAAAGTTAATTAATGACAATTATTTATGTCCATATTTAAAATAAAAATACCAAAAAGCGTAAAAATAACTTTTTTGCGTAAACAAAAAAGACACGCGTCAACGAAATAAAAAAATAAAAAATTAAACTAAAATAAAAACTTTATCGTGCCCGCAAATATACAATGTTTCAAAAAGCAAATTAACTCCGGTCCAAAATTTATCGCTTATATATTATATCCTCAAATAATACTTTGTATCAAAACGGTAGCTCGCGTCATATATACCGAATATAACCAACAATTTCACAAACGGCTCTCCGACGCATCAAACTGCCCGATAAATTTGCAATTTCACGCACTTCACTCCCGCGTGTACGTGTACGTATATAAATTTCATCTTCTACTCGTTATACGTCTGTATTTTCGCTGTCGATACCCAAGCGCGTATATTAATTAGTGAAAAAAAAAATAAATAATAATAATAAATAAATAAATAAATGGAACGATTTTTGTTTGTAAAACAAACGGCATTGTCATGATTCGAACGTATTATATATGCATTTTTTAAAAATTTTAAATATTTTATATGCGCGTTTAATACAAATATATTACTCGTTGTTTATTTGAAGTGATTAAAACATTATACTCGTGTATATATATATATATATATATATATATATATATATATATATATATAAGATAAGTAATCCGATTATAAATGCGTCAAAAAAGTTTGTTTTATTTAACGTTGAAATTCGAGTCATTTGTATTTACATCGATAAGATTAATCCTTTCTATTTTATTTATCGCTTAATACATTAAATATTTATTAAATTTCATAATGCTCATAAAGTTTCAATAAAAATAAAACACACGTGCCAACGATGGCTTCTTTGTAACAATGAATGCGTTAGCTACGCATTATATTCTTTGTAAATTCTTCCTCGTATTCGAAAACATAATCAAGAACTAACGGTAATTTTTACAAATTAAACGCTCAAAATTATCTCGAGTACATTGGTAATCAGTACGCAGCCCTTGGTACACACAACGTTTCAATATAGTGTACATATATATACATAAAACACGCAAAACCATGAGCGTTGCACCTGCACGGCCTCGTTTGGCTCTTTTATCGGGATAATATTGCGCCCGGCGACGACGACGACGACGACGACGACGACGACAATGACGCGTACATATACAATATACTTATACGCGTGTGCATATAGATATATGTATACGAGTGTACACAATTCTCTTTCTTCTTCTTTCATTCTCGGTCGCGCGCATGCGCCGGCTATTCACGTTGCACTTTTATGTACACATGGAAAAGAAGAGAGACTCGCGAAACTGCACTGTTATATACGCCTTTACACTTTTTTTTTCTTGCGCATATACATACATATATATATATATACACATAAATATGGTGAAATGTCAGCTGATCAATTCTTCTTGCGCTTGGAGATTAACTTTTTTCATCTAGGATACCTAAATTACACATATTCAGGTGTAAAAGTGGAGGTGCACAGGTATTAAATAGATTTTATATGGTATGCGAAAATGTGTGTAGTGTAAGGAAAAATAATTCTAAAATTTACATGAAATTTTAACTTTTTCAGATAGTTAAAGCACTTAAAAGTTCGACCTGCGCTTAAATTATATATAGAATTCGTGCGATAGTTGTTCTTTTTTTTCTTTTGTTTTTTAAAGAAATTTAAGTAATTTAAAGAACGGGTGTTAAGTTGCCGGTAAGAAAAAAATCAAACTAGTTACTTGTTGACAATCGTGTAGCTTTTCTATTTACACAAGTCGTGCGTAGAATTTGAAATTTTTCATATTTTGTGTATATTCATGCACTTAAATAAAAATTTGTGCGGACTCATTAAAATTAGATATCAAAATAATTATCACTCAATATATTTTCAAAATAATTTATAAAAAATTTTTCATTATTCTATTCAAATGTTTTAATACGAAATAGAATACAGCAAAACTATTTTTATTTTGCAATACTCAACGATACAAAATAACAAAATAAACGTAAATTTATATTTCATTAACAGATCTTTTATAAAAAAAATTTTATTTAAAATTTTTACATCAATACTTATATTGTATATTTTTGAAATACAATATTTTTACTACTTAAAAATTATTCGTCGCGTAACTTTTGCAAAAAGATATGCCTTAGCTAATTTGATACTTTAGCGATATACTACATAGTACATCGATAACGCACATTATCAAAATTGCATGAAAAACCATTTCCATTATTGAAATTAAAATTTATCAAATATATGGTTATATTTTTCCTTAATGCCGCGCGTGCTAAAACAAGTATTAGAACTTGTGCGTATAGTCGACAAGTAGGAAAAATGTATCTCTAAATGTTATATAAATGAAAAAAAAAAAAAAAAAAAAAAGAAAAAAAATTAGCTCAATTAGCGAGAAAATGTTTAATTTCAAATTTAGTTATCTTATCAAGCCTTAGACATACTTTGTTGCATTTAATAATCATCGAATCTAAATAACCGTTTACATATTGTATAATTCAAATTTTTATTAAACAGTTTTTAAATATAAAATTTTGATTATAATATTAAATCAGTTTAAATAAACATGAATGAAATATCGTTGAATGAAATAACTCACGTTTTTAAAAAAAATTAACAAATTTTTGTAGCTTGTTTTGAGTTTTAATCAAGCACCCTACAGAATTATCAAAAGTATATGTTTAAATTATAAATTGATATTGTTATTTTATTCTAAATACATTTTGACGGTTATTCATAAGACATCAATTTTTAAATAATACATTACATTAGTATAATACCAACTTAAATACTATTGAAAATAATATCGCGTTGTACAAATCTTATGTAACCATTACTCGACTCATCGTTACCGAATGAATGACGAAAGGCTCGTGTTTTATTACCCCGAATTATCATCGAGAACAAAGTCAGCGGAGGTAAAATCACACGCGAGAATTAGAAAAAAATAAAAAACCGAACCACGATACGCGAATGCACGGTGAATAATTCGCACGGCTCTGTTTCAAACAATCGTAACACACGACGGAATTTGCAATTCCATAATCGGCAAAATTTATGCGGGCGCTTTATTAATTCGGCATACAATGTATTGTCGCTCGCGTGCTCTTGAAACAATGGTATGAAGAAAACGTTTTCGGCAGTACTTTGTGTTACGATATTCGAGTCTAATTATTCATCTATTATGAAGCATTGAAAAATCGATGCTCATCGTATTAATTAAATTTTAATCTGTTGATCGGTAATTTTACTGATTCGAATGAAGTTTATCGCAATTAGATTGACAAGCGTTTAAATTTTGTAGGAATTGCAATTTAAAGATTGCGATTTAGATTATTCTAACACGTTTTAAATTTTTTTTATTTTTCAGATAATGTGGGAGACAAGCAAGATTATGTTGGAAATTATTTTTTATTGATTCAAAAAGCCTATTCTAACGTCTCAAGTGACGTGCAGTTTAAGGTTATGTATCAGTAATATATACCTTTTTTAACATTTTATTTTTCAACATTGTTCGTCTTCATCTCGATAAAACTTTAAATAATTGCATTAAAATAATCTTAAAATATTTATTAAACAACAATTTACATTCCTTAAAAATAGAAGCTCAAAATCAATCATAAAAACAAGAAGTAAAATTATCTATGTTAACTTATTTTATTAAATTTAGTTTTCAAAAAAAAAAAAAAAAAAAAAAAAGAAACGATTGCCCTTCCAAAAAAATGAAAAATTAACGTCCGTTACATTCGTAATAAAAAGAGCTTCATTGGCGTGTTTTACATCAGTACACGAATATTTATCTTTATTTTTTTTTTTTTTTTTTTTCCTCTTTATTGATTTCATTTCTAGCGTATAAGTTCAAAAAATGTGCATTGCTTTACAATCTGATTCGCGTGTGAGGCTGAAATGATTTTACATATTCAAATGAAATGTGGTAGTTTATGACCTACACATGAATAAATATTAGTTGCACTGACACTTATTGACACATGTAAGTTTTATCTTTATTGCCATACGTTTATTTGCAATGTAAGATTATATATTTTTCTTTAACCGATGAGACTGGACTTTTTGATTTAATCAACCTAGTAACCATATACTCGTAATGTAATTCAAATTCTTAATCATTAACGAACGCTTTTTTTTATAAAACATAAATAATCTTATAAAATTTTTTCTTCAATAAATGTACCTATATATGCGTTTTTATATCAAGAAAAGATTAAGATAAACATTTTTATCGATTATTCGATAACTCAAATCATTTCGCGCATGCGCGATATGCAAAGTAAGAAATTTTAACTTTTATATTTAAATTTATGTATAAAAACAAAATAATCAAACCTGTATAATGATCGAGTGTAGAGTGTGTATAATCTTGTAAGTCTGCATAAGAAGATTAAAATATAATATTTTCTATCCTTACGGAACTGCTCGGTAATAACCGCAAATCTTTCATTTTATAAACTTTTTTCTTCTATTTTAAATCTTCACGAGACTCGAAATTATTGATTACTCGAGTCGCCGCCATAATCTTATTATAACTATATGTACAGCGAATTGCTTATAAATCTTAAACAATAATATAAAAATCAAATGCATAATCATTTCAAATTAATTTTGTAATCTCTATTAAGCATTAAAGTATTGAGAATGAATTTTTTATCAATAAATCAATATTACTAAACCAATCAAGTACCTGTAATGGTAATTGTTTAATTAAATTGCAGCGAGACAAACTCGAATAACCGAAATAATATATTAAACATCACTTTATTTACGCATACTTGAGCTATATTTTTCAAATGTCCCTCTTCTTCAAAGAAATTAATTCTATCCTCTTAAATATTCAATTCATCTCGCGTCACACACACACACACACACCGCCGTTGACTCTGCATGACCAAACTATTTTTTCACTTTTTTTTTTTTTTTTTTTTTCCATCTATCCTGGAATCCGGCACGCCGTCAACCGTCACATAATAAACGTCTTTAATACCAAGCGATAATTTCGCGCTTCGGCGATTCTTCTATTCTGAGGTGCGAAATATTAATAAAGGCGCGAAACCCAAGAGAAAAAGAGACGTAGAATATTTCGGACAAGTTCGTGTAAAAGTGTAAGCGACGAGGCAATAAGAAAAAATAATAAATAAAAACTAAAGAATCTCGGCTATATCGGCTTACGCATACACATACACACAGGCCCAAGATACATAGTATACAGTATTTGTATACTAGAGAGAACAAAAAGCAAAAGCCGTAGCGATCGCTATCGAGGGTGTGATCGCGACGGCCAAATTTTCGGCTGGGCAGCTCTCTTGCGCGATGCGAAAAAGCGAGCGCGAGATTGTCGGACCGCATTAGACGCGACGGCCGACGGTAACGCGCGCGTGTGTGCAGCACACGGCCGGTATGTGTGTATATAAGAGTGTGCGAGAGAGAGAGAGAGAGAGAGAGAGAGAGAGAAAGAGAGAAAGAGAGAGAGCGAGAAAGAGAGGAACGCGCAGGTGCACGCCGGGAGATCGCCGCCGCCGGTCCCTCGTGTGTCCTTTCTCTCTTTCTCTATGTGTTTATATATATATATATATATATACACATATATGTACATGTGAGTATGTGTATTTGTTTGTGCGACGCATTTATTCTTTTACCTCTTTTGTCGCTTATTTTCGCTCTTTTGTGAATAAGATGACTTTTTTGAGCCGATTGTTGGAGATTTTTGACAAGTGCACTTCTATTTTTTTACTCGAGTTTTGTATGGTGCTTGAAAGAAGCTCGAAGTAAAAATAAAATAGCTGTCAGCTGTTTGATATTTGTTTTGTATAATGCTTGTTTTCTTAAAATATTTAGCTTATTAAGCAACGAATGCGCTATGATATTAAACCGAGCAATAATATTTATCTTATCTAATAATTTATTACGAATAAAGATTAACTTTTTATTTACTTAATAGTAATTTGAAAAGATTTATCTGCGACTGAAACTACCTTTTAATCGTACAATAAACAGCTTAAGAAAAATTATTTTTAAATTTTTTCAAAATTCATTTGATTCTACATAATAATTAAAGATTAATGGTGCATCTTAAACTAAACTAACTTCAAAAGTTTAAAATTTTGAAACATTTCAGAGAATTTTGTTTATTTTCACTTGATATAAGCGATACAAAAAAGTATTCAAATCAATTTCAGCAAACTAACACGTTTTAAATTAAAGCAATAATTTAACTAATAGTATTAGATTTGCTTGGTATTTTTTCAATTATTTTTAAATCAAATTATGTCAATTTTAAGTTACACTTTTTTAAAATAACTGTTATCTATTATAAACAATAATTCTACTACAAGAATTTTTTTATTAAACTAAAGGCAATTTAATACTTTATAAACCTTATAATATATCGCTATAATTTACTGTATATTATTAATTAGGACACGATACATATGTTGTAAAAGAACAATATTTTCTCTTTATATTCAAAATTACTTTACAACCTACATTGAAACGTCACACTAAACGCATTAGTTTCATTGACGAAATTCTACGTTTAACAAACTTTAATTTAAGAGCTTTAAATAAAATAGTATAAGATTAACGGGTTTACTCAAAAATATGGTACATTATAACATTAAAAAGAAGCATATTAACCATCTAGCACTGTGTGTACAATCGTTAAAAAAATACTAGGCGTGAAAAGTGCTTAGTGCTCATCAAGGAACGTCGCCTATGCAAAGCAATCGATTGAAAAGAAACCCCATCGGCGAGCTTACCTGCGAAGCCGTCGGATAGTATCCGAATTGCGCGTACGCTGACATATTATTTGTGCTGCTTCCTCACTTTATCTGTCTCTAAAATCTAACTTCGAAACAAACTCGGCGCGCGTCCGCCTTTTGGAGAAAATTTTCGTTCAGTCCCGCACTTGGACAGCGACGCGAGTGTCACGCGCGCTCTCCTTCGTTTACCAAGTACTCAGGTTTGTCAATCCGATTTTCCGGAATCGACGAAAGTAAATAGACAAACAAAAAAAAATCAATAAAACGCCGCACAACACTGTACACTTTCTCGCACAGATAACTCTCGATACTGTCAATGGTGTTGAACCAAAACGAACCGTTACAAAAATAAACATAAATCGAACGAAATAAAAAATTCAAATTTTTCGAGTTAATTTTTTCCCCGCCATCGAAGCAACGTCAACTGCAGTAGCAGCAACAGCAACAGCTACGTATTTTTTTTTCTCTGCCTCATGTCTGTCTCTCTGCTCGGCTGTTTTTAATCTTTGAGTATATATGCGCGCACACCACTGCAGCTTCTTAGCTAGTCGAACGACGGAAGGAACGGACGAAACAACGGTCGTTTAAATAATTATATCAAAACAAATGAATAACAGCGTCAACGAGTACTATAAACGTAGTGCAACTGGAGACGACGCGGAGGACGGATATTACGAATTAAAAAAAAAAAGGGTGAGAAAAAGCCCCGAGTGTATACAATACAGGCGCCGCGCGTTTGTCTCTAAAACTACGTTCTGTATCGTATAAAACGGGCCGTCGCGCGACGGTGTCCGTCCTCTGCGCTCCAGTCTGCGACTGACTTCGTTCCACTCACACCACTTAAGCGAGCTCAAGCTACTCGCCTGCCTCTCACTCTCTCTCTCTCTCTCTCTCTCTTTCTTTTCTTGGCGCGAGTCAGGGGACCCTCTGGCGGCGAAACGCTGCAACTTGTCGCTACGGCACTGCTCCCACTCTTCCCTCGCGATATGAGCGTCGGCCAATAGGAGCGCGAGAGCGCTAACCGAGCGGAGCAACATGGGCGGTGATACGCGACGCCATTGGTCGTTCGGTGAGTTCCCTGGGAGGCGGAGCTTCGAGACACGCCCCGAGAGATCGGCGCGGCTGGTGTGCGGCGCCTCGTTCTGCTAGGCTCCCTTCTCTCTTTCTTACTCTTTATTTTTGGCAGTGAGAGAGAGAGAGAGAGAGAGAGGTAAAACGCTCGAGAGATAGAGATATACGTTAACCCTTTTGCTACCCCTTTACGTACATGTGCATCGTACACGAACGTTGTATTGGAGATGGAATCGTGTGCAGTGTCTTCGTCGAGAGGGTTGGATTTCCCGGGCGCGCTATCTTCGTTTGTCGCGAGCAACGAACGAGTCTACAAACAGCCCCGCGACGGAACAAGGAGAAACGAGTGTGTTTACGCGAGTAGAACTCTTGTCAACTGCTCTCTCTCTCTCTCTCTCTTTCTCTCTCTCCCTCTCTTTCTCTCTTTAACAGCGCACGAGCGAGCTCTGGGACTTAAATAAATCCGGAGCGACTTTTTATGCATGTAGGCGAGCTGTCGCAGTTTAGGGTGCATTCTATGTCGTGAGTCGCGCTCGTACTCGACTTTTGAACGATTGTACAACGTTGTTTATCTAGTTGAATAGCATGCACGGTTTTTTTTTTTTTTTTTGTGAAATTTATGCACGGTGTGAAATTAATTTTCAACCAATGTCAATATTTAAAAAATCGAATTATATTTGCTATATTTATTTTATCAACTGTTTTTAAATTACTTACATAATGCGCAAGGAATATAAGGACAACAATTTTCACAAATTACCTGTAACAAAAAAAAAAAAAAAAAAACATTTCGTAAAATAAAAATTTTTAATATAGTTTAAGGTTATTACGAAAGAATATTCAAATTTAAATTCAAATTCTTTTATTGAAAATGTATAATTAATAATTTAATTTCAATAAATTTTTTAATAAAATAATTTACTTAAATAATTTCATATAAAAATATATAATAGTTTTAACAGAACCGTATTTAGTTTCATATATTGATTATAAAAAACATCCATAATATAAAATTTATATAAGCGCCATTTTGTATAATAAAGCCAAAATCCCTACTTTTTCTCGTGACGTTGTCGTCACTCAAAATCCTTGAAACATAATGTAACAAATTGAAGTTAATACTTCATAATGCATAGGTATTCTGAAATTATCAAACGGATGATTAACTCTTCTGTTCTCGGGGATAAAACTTGGATAATATCTTGAGCGTCATGGATACTTAGATAATCCGAATTGGCGTATACTTTAATGGCCATTTGACAACTGCTGTGTGAAATACGTGAAAACCTTTAAGCTTGTTAAATGTGTCTCTTCTTATGCCTTACTTTTAAACAAAGGAACAAAGGATTCTCGAACAGGATTTTAAACAGTTTAATGACTTGAGATACTTTATTCTATTTTAAACCAATTATATTTAATATTATTGATGTGGAATAAATAGTGTGTACTTTGACGTTTTGAAAATAAAATGCTAAAAATGATGTTTTAAAGTTGTTTTTGTTCTTATTAATTGTGCAAATTTTTATTAAAGATTTTTTTTTTTTTTTTTTTCAAACAATAAATTAATTTATTGCAATTTAAAAAAATTTCAGTAAAAGAGTATGCACAGTTACTTTTTTATAAGAATTTACTCATAAGAATTCGTAATTTGTTTAAAAATTGATACTACTATCGGTAAAAAAAATGTTAATCAACAGCGATATATTTTTAATTAAGAAATAAATAAAATAAGTTAACATGAAAATCATTTGATAATTTTACATTTACTGTCATTAAAATCTCTTGTTTTGACAAAAGAAATTTTAATTCTTTTTAAGTTAAGTTATTATTAACGAACTTAATACAGTTAATAAAAAAAAAAAAATTATCTATAACAAAAATTAATTTAAAATCTGAACATATTATTTAAAAAAATTTCACCGTGTAATAATAATGAATTGATAAATAATATAACTCTTTATACCTTAATTGTAAATAAATCAATCAAAAAATGTTTTTTTTTTTTTTTTTTCAGATTATTCATAGCTTACATAAGCAAATTCTACATAATCCACACTTAACATATATGCAGTTAAATAGAATTCAAACTTTCCACTCTAAAACATCATTCGAACGAGCCGAAAATATCCGGATAACCAGTACACCCGCATCGAACGAAAGATCGCACGTAGCTTCCCTCTATACGTAGCTACCTACATACCTACGCGTCCGACGGCCGGCGGCGACGGCATAGAGGCTTTCGGATTAGCATCCGCTTCGCGGCTCATTAGACGCTCTCTCGTTTTTTTTCCCTCTCTCTCTCTCTCTCTCTTTCTCTTTCTCTCTCTCTCTCTCTCTCTCTCTCTCTCTCTCTCTCTTCACTACGAAGCGCCACATTACTGCACCGAACCAACTTTGTAATTTTACGGCCTATTAGGCTCGCGCTCCTGTGCCGAAAAACTTTCGAGAGAAAGAAAGAGAGAGAGATAGTGTAGGGGAGTTGGAGAGACGGTCAAGGTCGCTTATCTTTAAGGGAAAAACACCCGTGGTGATCAGAGGCTTGGTGTCGTTTCTTCCTAGCCTCTGGAAGTCCGTACACCGGAGGATGCGACAAACCGAACGACAGATACACCGATAAAGTCGATGGCATAGATTTGACAAAAATTAGAGAAAGCGTCGACGGAAGTTTTCCCAGCGAATTTTGTTGGAAATATATTATCGAATATAATATACATAGACACAAATATAATAAATTTAAAAACTATAAGGCATGCTTATAAAAAAATAACTTCTCCAATACATTGAAAAAAAAAAAAAAAAAAAAAAAAAAAAAAGCCATAAAATTTTACTTATTAAAATAAATTAAGAAAAAGTATAATAAATATTCATTATGATTTAATTCTACGTAGCTTCAGAAACCTCGTAATTCTGTTTAAATATTCATCATCTTTATTATTACGCAAAATTATATTACTTTTATCATCATCAACTATCAGACGCTTCTTTTTTGTAAGAAATCGCATTTTTAAAGCGTTTGCAGTCGTATTTACACTCATTAAGATAACGAAGCTCATAAATCCTATACCAGACAAGATTTACTATCTAAGTTTACATACGACAATTCTTAAACACTCGTCTCATTCTGTTTATTTATGGTACATTTTTTTATGCAGGTGCAGTATAGTCCTCATAAATTTTCACATATTATAAAAATCAATTTATTCGATAAAATTTATTTGAAATTAAGTCAGAAAAATTTTTACATCCTCGATTCTAATATGGTACAAGTAAAAAATAAAATAAAATTAAACATGTCTAGTGCCTTTAATCAAAATGAGTAATATAATAAATAATATATAAAATAATGAACGTCAATTTATTTCTTTATAATAACATTCCTGTTTAGAAATTATTTAAATCGTTAGTTGACATTAAAATAAAACTATAAATATTGTTTTACCGTTTATACTACAAAAATTAATTTTTTTATATGTAAGAAAAACTTTTTTCTTTAATTGGATAATTTTTAAAAATAAGTATGAATTTTATTTTGGTAATAAAATTTAAATACAAACAAATAAATATGTGCTTATACTAAATTTATAAAAATGAAATATAGAAAATATAAAAATTAACAATTGTATCTTAATATGTACATTTATGTATATTTTAAAATTTAAAATTTAATAATTTAATACAATATAAAATTTCGTCACGACTTTTATTCGACAAACTGAAATTTCAACTGCTTAAAATTTTTACATTTCTTACAGTTTGTTGAAAAGTATCATTTTCAATATTTTATTACATGCCAGTCTCCGTTTAAAAAAACTTTACTCTTTCAAAATTTCCCATTCCACTCCGGACATCATCTTTCCTTCTCTTAAGAATAAAAAAAAAAAAAAAAAAATAAAGACAATAGTCCATGAAAATAACCTCAACATTCTATTCCGCAATAAACGCCAAGGGGGGCAATAAAAGTGTCGATTTCAAACCAACGCAGTAGTAGGCGCAGACTAATTTCAGAGAAGAAAAAAAAAAAAATAAAAGAAACAACAAAAATGCCCAACATAAACTCCACTTCTCTTCACCTTTTACGAACCCATAATAGCAATCGGCAATCGGGATCGTTCATACCGAACGCATGTGCGAGAAGCTTTCCGGGGAGAAAAGCGAAGCGGTAATGGGAGAGAGAACCGACGAGTAAAAGCGCGCCTCCGTTTACCTTCCGAAAACAGATATTACGCGGTGCGTTTTCATATATACTACTAGCACATCGGGTCACCATATTAATATATCTATATATACGAGGCGCCGTAAATCATCAGGTGGCCCAAGTACGATTTTTTCCAGGGCTACTTTGACGGAACTTAGATAAGGAGGTCGTAGTGGTGCGCATGGAGTAGAAAAAAAAAAAAAAAAAAAAAAAAAAAAAGAGAGCGGAAGAGATTGAAAAAAGCCTAAACGAGGGACGGCGAAATGGATATAACTTAAGAGATGGGAGTTTATACCTATGGTTGTTGTAGGAAAATATTTTAAAAGGATATTTTACCTGTCGGAATAAGTATAAGTGGACCAAAATTAACTCGTAATTTTAGTAAATTGATTGTTAATAGTTTTTTTGCAATGTAATTTATTTTAATTACGATGAAATTATAAAAATTTTAAGTCCACTATCCGATTAGTGAATATTGTTTAATATCTTTTATCACAGTAATAAATTTAGAAATAAGTAAGTGATTATAAGTTACAAAATAGTCTTCAAATTGGATACTTAAATTAAATGAAATTATTGGCCAGCGATGGCATATTTAAAAATTTCGTTTTGCGATCGCAAGGGATAAATTAATTTTTTTAATACCAAATAACTTTGAAATACACAGAAGAGCACGCATGATTTGTATTTAGGCGATGTTGCTTCTCGCGTTCTATACTCATGCCTAAAATTAAAAGGGAAAATATTTATCGAATAAAAACTAAACATCCGAAAAATTTTCAATGATTCTTTTTCCCGATATCGACTCTCTCTCTATCTTTCTCTTTCTTTGTCTCTCTCTCTCTCTCTCTGTTCTCAGATCCTTCAAAAAGATAAATTAAACAGAGCAAAACGTGCAACGAGCAGCGAAATGACGTGAGTGACAGATGACAGAAGGAGAACTGCGTGTAGCCTTGCGTAAAAATAAAAATTTTATAATTGTTCGTTACTTTAAAGTTTGTAATTAATTTTTTATTCCATTATATGAGCTAATTTTCTTTTAAAAGAAACACGTGTCAATCAAATTGAGTTATGTAGCTCGAATAGGTATTTTGTTTTTTATTTTAATATGTATCAGATTTTTTTTTTTTTTTAACCTGCACTTATAATTATAAATATGATTAAAACATCGTCCTTAAGAAAGAAAATCTAAATTTTCTTATAAAATATTTCTTCTTATACTATAAATTAAAATTATCTAATCGTATTTGTATATGACGTATATTTATTTATATTCAATCAGCGAAATAGTAAATAAAAAGAAGTATTATTTTATCAACAAGAAACAAATAAATTTATCGTTATTATGCAACGTATATTAAAAAATTTGATCTTTAAAAGTCGAGAATCAGCATTAAAAAAAAAAAAAAAAAAGACATCGATTCTAATACAAAAATACTCGACGAAAATCAAAGTCACTCAAATTTCTCACGTCTAACTCAATAAATTCAACAAAAATAAGAAGAAATGTAAACGTAACTTCTTTTTTTTCTTTTTTTTTTTTTTTTTTTTTTCAACAAAAGAAATATCAACACACTTTATTCTCCACTTAACACTAACAAATATCTCGCGAGCCTTAATGAGCTGTTTATTCGGCAATTATGACCATCGAGTGAAAATCATATTATAAAGAAGAATAAAAAGCGCGCATTGCTCGCCGTAAAAAGTGTGATATTCATATGTGTATTCACGCAACGAAACAAAGGCATGAAAAATTTTTATGGAGGCGGTGCGCGGGTTAAAGTTTAAAAAAAAAAAAAAGAAAAAAAAAAAAAAAGAATACGAAAAAAGGAAGAAAAAAAGAGTAACATAACTAAAACGGGCTCCAGACTAAGCCTGGCGCCTTCGCTGTAGAACTTTATTGAGTGTCGGCCCTCTGTGTATATGTTGATACCTTTTGCTCGTCGTTCCTATAAGCAGCAAATGGAAGGACATGCGATGGGACCGTTGTTTTCTCTCGTCCTTGTTGTTCATTTTATTTTTGGCTGGTCAACGGAAAGAGAGAGAGAGAGAGAGAGACGCCCTTTCTTTTTTATGCTTCGTGTTTTAATCAGGATTTCCACTTATGCCGGGCTTGAGTTTTGAATTCTTTTGCGCCCGATGCGTTTATAATTCGTTTGACTTCTGGTAGGTCTTAAATTCAAATCGTCAGTTTTTTTTTTTTTTTTTTTTTTTGTTGCGGATTTTTCGTTTCTTTTTTTAAAGCTCAAGACGAAGGTGTTGGATAAATTTATGTTATTTTAAAATAAATAAAGTTCCCGTAATATACGTAATATTATTTAAAAAAAGACGTAATTGCAAGTAGTTAATTTCATTTTAATTTTATGTGTACAATTTATGGAGAAGCTTCGAGAAAAAATTTGATAAACAAATATTGAAAAAATATGTACATCCATAAAACTACATTGACACATTTCTTCGTTATTTAAAAAATTTTAAATTTCAAGATTGACAAATAAGATAACAAATACAAATTTTAATATATTTAATTAATTAGCAAATTTAAACTTTTTTAAAGTAAGCATTCTATAAAAAAAACCTATATTAATTCTATAATTAACTAAAATTCGATTAAAGTAAATAAATTTTAAAAAAATAATCAGTGCATTAAAATTAAAACGCGACGTACACGCAACCTACGCGTATAACTTATTTTTATAACACTTTGCACCAAATCATAAGAATTTTTTTTTTTTTTTTTTTCTATTTCCAAAACACAAAATTACACAAAATGAAAAATTTCAATCCCAATCGTTATACAATAACTTTTGCAAAAACAAACCGCTTTATTCTCAAAAACAGACACTGCACGCACTAGCGTCGCTTTAAAAGTCTTCGCCGATGCATAAATCGTGCGCGAATATTAAATGCCCGCTTGTCAACGATATCTCGTTCGCAAACAAGAATAATTATAGACAGCGAGGAGTGCACGTAAAACGTCGTGTACGTCATAAGTTCGATATTGAGCGTACAGGATACGATATGTAAGAGACCAATCGGTATACGATGTTTATGGTGATTTTCAAATTAAAAATTGGTAGCCGACCGCGTTGCTGAAGAAAAGAAGAGAGACACGAAGAGGATACGCGGGCTTTCTTGTATCCCTTTCTTTTTTTCCGTTTCTCTCTCCTCCCTCTCTCTCTCTCTCTCTCTCTCTCTCTCTCTCTTTCTTTTTCTTTCTTTTGCCAAACGAAATGTCAACCGTAAAACTCTCGAGGCAACACTAATTAACCCGACCGTAATAAACGGCGCCGTTGGATTGCGTCTTTTTCGATTCCGACGTTTTTTCCTTCGCTCTTCTCACTATTTTTATTTCGCTTCTTTCTACCATCTCGCGCGTCGTTCGTTCAATGCGAATCATTTACGGCTGTCCTGGTGGTTAGAAATCTTTTTTATTGCGATTTGTGTATCGGTTACACGATTGTGCCTTTGCAGCATTTGTTTACCTTTCGATCGACTCGAGTGTATAAGGAAACGAACCGCGCGGCAACGTTATTAAGCTATTGATTTTTGATACGGAATTAATGTTAATTCGTATACTATAAAGGTTCCCATGATCGTTTAAATTTATCAATGTTCCTCCTTTATTTTATCTCGGTCGCTTGTAAATATTCGTAGCGAAACCTGTTCCACTGCTCGCTGCTTGATGAATTTAAATGCTGGGATTCTTATAGTTTAAGATAATGATGAGAAAAAGGATTTCTTTCACACGTTTAGTCTAAGGTCAAAGCTATAGATTATCCGAAGAAATTAATGAGGCTTTGAAATGATAAAAAAAAAAAAAAAAAAAAAAAATTGTTATACACGTACAGGCATTTGTAAAAAAAAAAAAAAAAAAGTTTAAATTTATGTTGAATCTCTAATGTTTACATTTCGTTTCGTTAACGTGTCCTTTGAAATAAATTTAGGTAAAAAAAGGTAAGATTAAGAAAATTAATTACACAATATCAATTACAAATTTCGTTATTTTCCAAATTATAATTCAATGCCGAACATTTTAATTTACATTCTATAACGATTGCGAAATTTCATTGTTTGAATACGATAATTTGAAGAAAATATTTAACCTTTAAATGCACATTATTGTCAATTGTCTACATTTCAGTTTCACTTAATTTAATATAAAAACCTGAACGTATGCGTTACCGAACGCACATTGATAACCATCGACAATATATCACGTGTGTGAATGAAAACATTTGACATTATATTGGTGGGTAACTTGTTTTTTTTTTTTGACATTTGATTGTGGTGAGTAATATATTTCAGAGACATTTTCAGTGAAAAATCGTGCATTTAAGGGATAAACGAAATTATCGAATTACAACATATTAAACAACAGTTTTTTATTTGGTAATGAAATACCAGTATTGATTATCAAAATCGGTATCTATTACATCCACAAAAGAAAAAAAAAATGAAATAACAATAACAACAATAGCGTACAAGAATATAACAATAGCTTATCATTAAATCATCCCCGCAACATTCGTACACATCCAGCCAAATAACGAAAGAACAAAGGAAAACACGGTAGTAGACATCCATATCCGAACCATAACTCCCTTGTAACACATAATAAAAGCGTCGCTCTGCATGAGCGCGCGGCTTCAATCAAGCTCTCTCTCTCTCTCTCTCTCTCTCTCTCTCTCTCTCTCTCCTCGCATTCCAAAGCACCGGACGAAAAAAGAAGAAAAAAAGAAAAGAAAGCCAGATGCACATGCACCTCGCGGGGCACAGGAATAGTGTAAAAAGTACGCGGTGCACGTGCAGCCTGACTGCAGCCAGAAAACTTGGCTTTCGACGGAGCGGCGAGAAACCCCGCGACTACGACGACGACGACGACGACAACGACGAAAAGTGCAGCGCACCTAAAACCCTCCGCGGTTATATGTGTTTGCACTTATTCGTATGTATACATATGCATGTATATACATACGTACGTACGTCGAAACGTATTTAGGTTTGGAAGCCCCTCGCGTGCCCGTGTTACGCTCGGATCTTTAACCTCTCCCCGTCAATTTCTCTTTTTTTTTTTTAACTTTTTTTACTTTATTCTTTTTTTTTTTTTCTTTTCTTTTCTTTTCTTTTGTTGTTCTTTTTACTTATGGAGCTGAACTTCGTGTCTTTTTCCCGTATCTAATCTAAACCCTCCCTCCCCTTCGACGTCGGCGTGAAAAGCTCTCCGTACACCTGTAAACTTGTCCATGCAGGTACAAATGTATATCACCTTAAGACGAGTCAAGAGAGAGAGAGAGAGAGAGAGAGCGTGTACACGCGATGGTTGTCCGCCTGTTTTTTTTCTTTTTTCTTACATTTTACATTAACGATACACCATCTTACTTAGTTAGTGTCACGGCGTGGATTTGGCTTTTTTTTCAAGATCGCTTTGAGGCGCTTTCTTGAAATCGATCTGATAAGAATTTTTACATATACGCGTGTGCTTTTTCAGTTGACTGAAATGGGAAATAATTTTTAAGTGGTAAGGTGACGGTTTACAACGACTTTACCCTGTTAAAAATGTTATTTTCTTTTTTCTTGTTTTTTTTTTTTTTTTTTTTTTTTTTTAACTATAATGAAATTATTCTTACTTGATAAAAATGTTTCAAATATTACTTTTTCATTATTTCTAACATTCGTACTTTGTAATAACGCATTACTTATTATGTAATTTAAATCAAACGATAATTTAAAGTTACATTTTTGAGTATCTGATAAATATAAATAATAATGCATATATGCATTAATAAACTCCGTGAAGTATTTTATGAAATAATTAAATTTATTCAGATGTATAAATTTGTAAAATATTTTAAAATGTCAAGTTCAGTATGAAGAAAAAAATAATCTACATCGGCGTGTTGTATTTTAATTATTCGTATATAGCATTTTCAATTGCTACAGTATCGTGCGATTTCAGATAAAATCTTTAAATGCCTTTTATTTCATTTTAATTTTTATTTCGTATATACAAAAGACTTATTAATCCTAGAATCAAAATTATATATAGCGTAAAATGATGTTTGCTTGCATTCGTAATAATTTCACTAAAATCAACTTTAGTGAAACAATGTTCATAGAAATATGTTTTTTTTTTTTTTTTTTGCTTTAAATTAAAAACTACACCAATCAAATACTCTATTTATTTATATGTTTTTCATTGATACCTTACAGAAGTATAAAAAAAGCGAATCTGATCATCGAAACGTAAAAGTAATTTAACCACTAAGAGGCTCAATTACAAAAGCATCCACGTGCAGTCAGATAAAACGCGAAAGAAATGAAATTTTCTCGGAAGCCTAAAGCGCGCGTTCGTTGATAATAACGTAGTATGAATGAATTCGAGATGCTTTACAGTAAGATGAGTAATAAAAGTATACGATTCGATATTAGTTTCGTTAAATGACTCGGTGATATCGATATTTCGACTAAGAATCGCGTTCTTGGAATCGTTCGCGTTAAATTTTTCTCGATCGATGATTCCAATGCAAGACGAGATTAGAACGTTTAACATTTTTCGACTATTTGGAATATTTCACATTGTTGTGAATGCATTTTTATCGATAAAGGAAACGATCATTTTCCATTAATTTTAATTATAACTGATATTGTGACGTTACGTTTAGTATAAACGAGTTTCATGTGTTTAAAAATAATTATAGAAATTTAACTGATTTAAAATAAGAACTTTTATTTCAAAATAATTTAATTATTTGTGTACAAAATTTAACGTAAATTTTTTCGATAGAATGAAAAAAAAAAAAAAAAAAAAAAAAATTAACATCAGTTATAAAGTGAGAATAAATTCAATTTATAATCTAAAAATAAATTATTTAATATTCAATATTGCATTAATTATACATTTTCTAATTCTATAGATGACCATTTCACGTAAAGCGTTGCTTGCAAAAACTTATCTAAAAAAAATGTTGTTAAATATAAAGAGTACTATTATACGAGCCAGTTAGAATTTAATTATTCGAACGCCCTTTTAATAACCGTCGGAACATAGTCGCGCGTGTGTGTGTGTGTGTGCGTGCGTGTGCGTGTGTGTGTATGTGTATATGAGCGATAGGAAAAGGAGCATCGCACGCGATGCCTATATATACACACTCGCTTTCCAGCGCCAAATTACACCTTACGCGATTCTCTCTCTCTTTCTCTCTCTCTCTCCTTCCCCTTCTCTTTCTCTTCTTTCTTGCCTAAATAAGTGCATGTGCACGTGCGAGAAAATTACTCAACCGATTCGAAATAGTTTCGTATTAATATATGAGATGTATACTCGTTTACATTGTTTAGAATTTTTTTTTTTTTATTTTGTTTATTTATTTATTTATTTTTTATATCGGATTTATAATGTAAAAAGTTGATTGCTGATTTTATCATTTAAAAAGATCAACATAACAAATCGTTAACAAACAGACTTTTACAATGAAAATTAAGTTATAATATCTTTTATAGTCTTTTATAATTTTTTAAAATAAACGCAGCTCACACCTTTCTCATCGAGTAATTAATTTTTACGCCAAAGCGAAACTGCATAATTTACTCATTGCGCATTTTACGTGCGCGGCAATATCGCGCATCCTTTAATTAACGCGGTGAGGATTTAAAAACGATCGCTCATTAATATGTCTTTACAAAACCATTCCGTCGAAAACATTGAGCAAACGGTAACCTGAGCCGTCAGTGTCTCTCAAGCAACCACCGTTCGAAAATCAACTCTCCCCCCCCCCCTCTCTCTCTCTCTTTCTTATGTATATATATACGTGTGTGTTCGCCATGGCGCCCTTAATGAAGACGAATGGCGAGGAATTAAGAATTCGTAAGTATAACGATCAGGAGCATCTGGCGGTATGTATATATATATGTATACGAGTATATAGTTAAGCGCGCTGGTGGTAGCTAGTGATTAAAACGCGCGAGGCGAAAAAGCCAACGCCGCGCACACGCGTATTATGCCAACACCTCAATACCCTTTCTTCCCTTTTTCGCTAGACGGTAGCCTGCCTTATATTTATATATGTGTACATACGTATATACATATATGCGATATAACGAAAAGGGATCGGAGCAAGCGAGAGCGAGAGCTCTCGAGGATAATGATCGACGGAAGTGTTCGTGCTAAAATATGCAGATCCGCGCCGCGCGAGAGACTAAATTACCGGCAAGCGCGGCATCTATGTTCCTATACAGCCGTGTACGGGTTGTATATTATGTATGTTGGCCACTCGATGCATCGACGATGCGCTGGAGGGTAAGCGCACGCGGCTGCAACTTGCGTGTATACTATATATATATATATATATATATATATATATATACGTTCTATACGCGCTACTGCCGAAATTTTAGAAAGTCGCCCTTTCGGAATTTCGGTTTTGAGGATTATTTTTCAACGTGTTGGGAGCAATGTCGAGTTATTTTGAAGTTGATCTTTTTCTTCGTTTTTGGTTGATTTATTTTGATGGTAATTTTTCTTTAAAATAATCAAGTATCAAATTTATTTTATTTTATTATTCATTAGTTTATAAAACAAGTGTGAATTTTAATTAAGTACTTTGTGTAGTCAATAAAATAATGCTAATCTAGTCAAACTCAAACGTGATTACTAATAAAAGTATATGTTTTTCATCGATCAAAACTGACTACTATCCAATGTAATAAAAAAAAAAAAAAAAAAAAAAAATAAAAAATAAATTGGCAAAAGTAGGATGAAATAATTTTACCTCGCGTTACCCCGACTAGGCGCTAACTTAAAAACTCGCTCGTCCTCGAACGTTTCAAAATTACTTCTTAAAGTCGTCGTTAAAAATTGACCGCATTATAGTCGCAGCAAAGCTGCTCGTTAAAACTAATGATTTCCTGTAGCGCGATT
Organism: Chalcis sispes; assembly: GCA_949987625.1. Classification (NCBI taxonomy): domain Eukaryota; kingdom Metazoa; phylum Arthropoda; class Insecta; order Hymenoptera; family Chalcididae; genus Chalcis; species Chalcis sispes. The sequence goes on along the minus strand of OX465095.1, from coordinate 14,443,759 downwards.
TAGCCGCGCGCGACAAGATAGATCGTTGAATCGTGGACGAACGAATCGCTCGTTTGATGTTTAAACATAATTTTCGTGCGGTATACTACAAGTGTGTGTATGTGTGCAGAAGGAGATACGCGCGAAAAGTGTCGCAGATTCCGTTTAATATCGTGCGCGCGCGCGCGCGCGCGGCGAGTCGTTAAGTCGAATATAAGCGGGCGATGTTAATTACGTGGTAATATACCGAGGCGTCGGGACGAAAAAAAATTTTTTTTATAACTTTATCACGAGTGAGCGCGCCGCGTGTTTATTAAGCGAGATCGCACGCTTTTATGACTTTATATGAGCTTGTGCAGTTATATGTGCTTTGGAGGACTATCGGTCGTTGATCGACCGAATATTTTTAGATGTTTACGTGGTTGCTGAGGATGAAATTTTATTTTTCTTTATTTAGTTTTAAGGATTCAATAAAAATATTAAACTTTACGTTATAGATCTGTCAAAGGCAATGAAGAATTAATCTTTTAGGAAATATAAGTATAAATAAATTAAATAAGTATTAGAGTTTGTTTTGAAAAATTTAGACTTAAATTAAACTTTTTCTTTATTTCTTAATTTACTTTTATGCATAAATGTCAGGAGTGCATAAGATGCATGTGAGATGAACCATAAATAGAGTCTATTTGAAATTCAAAATTTATGAATAAATTATAAGAAAAGAATAATTTTGAATATAAAAAAAAAAATTTGTATAAAAATATTTTAAAAAAGTACGGTGTAAATTTTTTTAGTTTTTGCAAAATTAAATAAAATCTTTTATTGAAAGAATATAATGTTATTCTATTATTTAATACGAGTATTTGTAATTTTGTAACATATCATGCACCAACATTTACCGTCTTTTTTTTTTTATTTTACTTTAACTGCCTTTCAGTTTACTTTATTTGCATTTTTCTTTATAAAAACAACGTTTGGCTTTAAGTTATTCAAAATTCATCGTTCTATGGAGAAAAAAAATTTTTTTGAGTCAAAGTTTAACGTGACAGGTTGAAAACATGCACGAGAATGTAAAACGCTTCTGACGTCATTAGCTACCTTTGCCTTGTAATTATTGCTCTTTCGTTTCGAAAATACAAATTTATTCTTCAACGTGACATAAAATGTCGTTATTTTAGAAATATTTTATTCGAGAAAAATTATACTTTTTATTTATTATAATAATAAATTAATACCAGAAGCCTCAACCATTATTGATCAACGATATTTTTTTGCTCAAGTGCATATATAAACAAATTTTTGCAGCAGAAGAGAAATGTTTAACATATTTTTTATTTTTATCTACCACGTATTTAATCATTAACTTACTTTGTTTATACTCAAACAAATTATTCGTAGATTTTTCGAAACCGTCTCAGCGGCGAATTTTAAAAGCCTTGTAAGGAAACATAAAAAAAAAAAAAAAAAATAAATAAATAAATAAATAAATAAGTACTGTAAGAATGTACAAGCGCAAGTGCGACAACGTTAACTAAGCTTTTTTCATTATTCGTATACCTCTCCGGATACTCCAGAAGCCACTTTAATAACGGTTTGCGTCAAAGCCGGATATTCTGGGAATGCTTTGTGCATTCGCAGGAAATCATTAAGTTCTTAACAAGAAACCACCATTATCGCGACCAGTAAGCGGGCAAGCGAGTAAGGAAGAAAGAGAGAGAGAGAGAGAAAGAATATACCGCGCGAATGACCAAACGCTACTCAAGCGCGCGTAAGAGTTTTGTGTAACACGGGAAAATTCTCGTGTATAAACAATGGACGTATGTAAATTTGCGAGCACGTGAAAAGCGCAAAGAGAGACAGCGCTCGAGTATCGCGCGCGCGAGCGCGTGCATATGTCAATGTGTGCGCGAGTTAGATCTTTGTAAGAAGGTTGTGAAACTTGAATTGTAATGCCGTATACGCAATTGGTTAAAAGTATTCGCTCGATGGGTGGATTAGAAGCGATTGCGCATTAAAATTGATGATTTTCTTTTCTTTTTATTTGCGCTTGGTCGTAAATTTTTGACTCTTCAAAAGTTTTTTTTTTTTTGTATTAATTTTAAAGAAAGAGCTTTTATTGATAGAGAAGTAAATACGTTTACAAAGTTCCCGAAATACTTAACCATTTTTTATGTAGCTTTAAAATTGGTTTCAAGAATATAATCAAAAAACCTTTTTATTATTATAGTTGAAAAAAAAAAAAAAAAAAAAAAAATTTCGCATTAATTGATCAAAAATCATTTTAACATTATGATAAATATTCACGTATAATGTATATTTACTATTATCGTAATAATTTGCAGGCTCTTAGGCGTGCACGAATTTTAAAAGCACACGATAATTTACGTAGAATATTAAAAAGTATAAAAAGCCGTGAAAAAAAAAAAAAAAAAAAAAAGAAATACGTAGCGTGACATATACGATCGATTAATTTTTTTTTGTCACAAAGTATACATTTAGCGCTCGGCGTAAAAATTTGCATGCAAGACGCATTAGCAAATTTAAACGTTTTCATTATTATCCGTCATTCTGGGCATCAAAGAAGCTAATTTAACTTTTCGAAATGAATTTTCGTGAAAATTCGGCACAAAATTAAAATAAAATTCGTTTAGAATTGTTAATCAAAGCAAAGACAAAGAGATATATTATCGCGGATATATAAGCGCGTGTGGTTGATGATATGTGGCTGACGTATCGCGTAATGTACATTCTAAATTCGTTCGAGTGAAAATTCAGGATGTAGGTATACGTATATGCGGAATGAGTGTTTTGTAATTGATGTACGTGAATGTATTTACAATATTAATATGTTTACGTGGTTTAATTTAAAATGCTTAAAACTTTATTGCTTATTTTGAATAAATTATACAATGTCGCGGTGCAATTACACTTTTTAAAAGATCCATTTTTTGTTGAAGATTCTTTCGTTAAATTTATAATTTAGAAAAATTAATATTCAAATAATCTATCAAAATAACAGATGTATCTATATCTAAAGCAAATTGATCATTTCAATTTCTCATTCATATGTTCAAGAACTCTTATCTTAAGATAAATTATATAACAATATTATTAAACGCATCCAATCAATATATTAATTTTTTTTTTTTTTTTTTTTCTTCAAAAATAATAAATTAACCTCATTTTCACGAAAATAATAAATTTTTATCGCTTTAAAACGATGATAAAAAAATTCAACTGACAAATAATTTAAACGTCCAAAGCATAATCGCCGCGGAAGATGAAAACCGAAAACACTCTCGCGAACGACGAAGAAACGAGCGGTAAATCGCTCGAGAGACGTACACGGGAAAAGAGACAGAGAGAAAGAGAGAGAGAGAGAGAGAGAGAGAGAGAGAGACGGGGAAAGCAAGAGGACAAGAAGAAGCTCTATTTCGGTGCGCGAAACGCCCGGGCGATATTGATGCGTCTACGTGGGGGTTTGGCTCGCGAGCCTTTCTCCGTTCGCGATGCCAAAAAGTATGCCCGAGCTTTTTTAGATTTTCCCTCGCGCGCTTGATTGCCGCGACTGTCTGTGTGTGTATTAGCGAATCAGGAAGTTGAGAGAATTGAATAAGATTGAGTCTATCGTGATTTGTCCGGTGTATTTTGTCGGAGTGAGTTTGGTTGTATCGAAGACAATGATTCATGTATAAATGTTTTTAAAAATAAATTATTTGATGTTTGAATGATGAGCTTACGGTTTAAAGTGAAAACATTTCGTTTTTACGTAATTTAAATTTTTAAGTTTTTATGATTTAAAGTAGTTTAAAATTTTAAATATTGATTATTGATTAACCGTTGCAATAATCACACTTAGTCATTAACAAATAACTTAAAAACATATAGATAACATTTCTCTAAATATTACGTAGAAAAAGAATTACGTTTCAAAGTGATAGCTTCGACTTCATTTTTTTCACTCGACACTACAAAGTCGAAAATAAATAAAAAAATAAAGAAATTCCTATCGGTGGATAACAAATTATAGCTTGTTTCTTTTCGCGATAAGATGATATTTTCATTACGGCGTTAAAGCTTATGTATTCACCGTATACAAATTAATTTTCCATCGTAATCTCGAAAAAAATATCGGGAGCTTCGACAATGCGCTCGTACAATGTCGCGCGATTATTAACACCGCGAAATCTCGGTAAAAAAGAAAAAAAAAAAAAAAAAAAAAAAAAAAAAGCAGGTGAAACGAAAAGATGAAAAAAAAAAAAAAAAAAATAAATAAATATAAAGAATACCATAACCACCGAAAACGAATTATCGCTCGCGTATCAATTATTTTCATCGCAGAGCGCTGTTAATTAAAATTTTTGCGATGCGAAACTCGCGAAACTTGTATATACATACGTACGTATAAGCAAGCAACGAAATGCGTTCGAGCTCTCATTATAAAACGAAGCTCGCGATAAATTTGATTAATCCGACCGTTCATATATAGTATGTATACCATATACCTCGAGTGAAAGTTATAAGAAATTTTCGATGGCTGCTCTCGGTACGATCGCTGTACATAAAATTTACTTATTATCAACATGTGCGAGTTTGTGCGCGTGCGTGTACGTGTGTACGTGCACGTCCGAATTATACCCGCCCTATATATCAATAAAACTTTATACTTGTTTCTCGCTACAAAAGAGCAAGAGAGAAAGCGAAAAGGACTCGACTCTTAATGTATTCCCCCGTACTTTTGCGCTATGAATATGCAACGATCAATTGATGTAGGCACTCATGAATGATAAAACGCTTTTCGTTTGCTGTATACGCGGCCATCCCCGCGTGCACGTATTGCACACACACACACACACACACACACACACACACACACACACACGCGCGCGCGTGCGGTTCACGCATGGATAAATATACATATATATATACTCGTATATATACGTAGATGCAAAATCGCTTGTGACCAGTTCTCCTGCTTAGTTTCCAAACTGGAAGAGCGACTATACCGTTTTCTTCTCTTGTTCGCTCGCCTTTTTATAAACCATTTAAAAACGTCATCAAGCATATATATAAACTCATACGAATAAACGTTCAAACGTACGTACGTATCCGTAAACACCTGCGAAAGCACGGCAAAGCGTCGGAGTTTACCTTCCCACGTAAAAAAATTTGCTTCATTTGTCATAATTTAATTTATATCGAACACGAAACTTGCGACGTTGTTTGTATAAACAATTAAAAAAAAAAAAAAAAGAAACAATTATTTTGTTCGCTTTATTTGCTTTTGTTTTTACAATGATTTTATAATAATTGTTGGTTTCGCCGACGTGTATATCAATTATTCTGACAGTTGTATATGTTAATTAATAGCAACGTTTGTGATATAAACTTCGGTAACGGGAGAATGTTTAATTTGATGTTTTGAATATTTTTATGTGGAATGCTTTGCGCATTAAATTGACAAATGGTTACAGGTAGATAAAGAAACATTATTATAAATCATCCAATTGTTTTACTTATTTAATTTTTTCTATTGTATACTTAATATTTAAGAAAATTTCAACTTATTACAATAAATAATACCATTTCTTTAATCTTATTAACTTTAAAACTCATTTAATCGACTCATATAAATTTTGCAACGAATCATATTAAACTATCAATATAATTACTTTAATTGTATTGATACACTAAAAAAACTGTCAATAATCACACGAGAAAATTCAAACAATCATTCTTAATAAAGCCTATTACGAAAGGACAATCGTTAAGTGAAAGTTAAAATTCTAACTCCGAGCTGAGAAAAACAAGAGAAGAAAAAAAGATAAAGAAGAAGCAAGAATTCGCGGGCTCGATTCGGACGAGAGAGAACTATTATTAATATACGCAGCGCCGGTAGTCTTATCAATCACACCATTTCACAGTCGACGTCCCAATTCGTTCGAGTTCTCTTGACGAGGTCATTATTTCAATCGCGTCCCGACAAACTCTATACGACGACAACCGATCGTCGCTCCCATTGATGGATGACGTACTCCGCAACATTCCATGTCTCTCTTCCTCTATCTTCTCCTCGTTCTCTTTTCTTTTTATCTCTTCTTTCCCTTCTTTCCTTTTTGGCTTCTTTTAATGGTCTCGATGCGACTTTTTCAAAAGCTACCATTACGCTTATTTTTGTTCCCCGCTGATACTTTGAGACTAATTTTAAATCGTGATTTTAGAAATTATATCGACTCATATTTTTTTTTTTTTTTTTTTTTTTTTTTTTTTTCTTAACGATTTATTGATATTTTCATTTTTATCGTGGATACTTAACTATTATTATAATGTAACGTTCTAAAGTAGTAACAATGATTATTAATCGGGCATATTAAAAGTATGTAAAATAGCGATAAATTTTAATTGTTTATCAAGATCAACCAAAAATTTCAAATCAAATCGATTTTACCACATCAAATCGCAATTTATTTCTTGTATTACAGCATTGTTTACGTTGCATCAGACACTTTAACAGTTTCCTCAAGCCTATCAATCTTGCTAATACAACTCACCTTTTCCTCTACATCATTTATTCTCTCATTCTTTACCGGGACAAATGATTCACAATCTTGATACCTCACCCCTTTCAAATAAACTATTCAGATTGACAAATAATACGTTCAATCCGACGCACATTAAACACACACACACACAAAATCACATATATAAATTGCGCAATGGATATACACACGAGCGAATACCTCTCGATCGTCTCCGTCTTTCTTCTCTCGTCGATCGAGTCGCATTCTCAAGTCGAGAGAAGAGCGATCGATAAAGTCGCGATCCATCATCTTGTAGGTACGGAAATAAAAAGAAAAAAAGAAGCAAAGCAAAGCAGGGATCACGAGACGAAGCAAACGTATCCAATCGCGAGAGATGCCGAGAGAAAGAGAGAGATGCCGAGAGAGATGCCGAGAGAGAGAGAGAGAGAGAATGACAATCGGATCGCGCGCGAGTTGTCTCGTTTATAATTTTGAACTTTTTGCGAGCGTGGGGATGGCTTCCGTTATTCGCTCGCGACGATTGCGGAACGATATCGCGCTTGAATAAAGAAAGAAAAGATCAACGGAAAATTAATTGCCGTTGAAAATGACGCGCGATAGATCGTGCGATGCATGGCGGATGCTCTTTTTCATTCGACTTCTTATACAATATTCGGCACGATTGGTTATAGAGGCAACGCGAGACTCTCGGTATACATTATAAGTGGAATGCTTTTAATTTTTTTTTTTTTTTTTTTAATTTTTTTCTTCTCTTCTTTCATGTTAAATAGAGACTTTGCTCGACCGAGAACGATGAGCAATAAGGTGTGACGAGAACGGAAGAAAAAAAAAAAAAACACGGTAAGGGGGATTATTTTCTTTTATTATACGGATAGCCGCAGAGATCGACTTTCTATGAGCGCTCTTATAGATCGAGGAAATTATCGATTCATCGTGCATCCGTTAAGTTCGTGTTCATTAAGGTGAGATTATCGATTGACATTTTTATTATTTTTATTTAAATGTGATTTGCGAAAGTTTCGTTAACTTTTTTTTTTGAAAGTTGCGTCGAATGTGTTAAAGATTTATATATATATATATATATATATATATTAATACGAGTTTGATTAAAATAATTATGCACATTGAAAATTATTATGCGTGACACATTTAATTTTTTTAAATATGAAAATAATTTTAACCGGCGGTCGCGATTTGCATAAAATTATCTTTTTTCTTTTTTTATTTAAACAACAAAATTTAAGATAATTCATAAAAGAGAATCCATACCTGCGAATCAATCGCCGTAATCAAAACAAACACCTACTATAATATTCTCTTACTCGCGCAATGAGCGAATTAGAAAATCAAACTACATAATTCCTAGTACGCGTATCTTTGAAGTCGTCGTCGGGGCGACAGGTCGCAGGTGAACGAGAGCAAAGCAACAAAAACGGTATATAAAGGCGTTCGTTGCGTGATGCGAGCAGCAGCTGCCGCCTTGACTTTCCATCGGTGTGTATATATATAGTATATCTTCCGAAGCGAAGACCGATCGCGTACGCACGCGTCACTCTTTCGTAAGTTACGTTAAAACGTCGCGTTTAAATTTTGAAGAATGCACGCGTGTGTTGCGCTAGTATTATCCAGTTTTTCTTTTTTTTTTTTATTTTTATTTTCGTCGTTCAAACTTTTAAAACGGATTCACGTTTCGTCTTGCGTTTTGCGTTTAGATTTGGTAACCTGCACCCTCGTTGTTAATTGGTGGAAATACTGCTGAGACTAAAAGTTGCTTTAATTAAATATCGTTGTAAGATATATATCTATTATCTGAATTGTGTGTGTACATAAATGTTTCATTGCGTATAATTAATTTATACTAATTGGAAAATATTTTGTTGTACTAAATTATACGCTTTGTAAGTAACTTAAAACTACGCACCCAGTCGAAAGTCAATTTTAATTTTCAATTTTAATCAAAATTAAATATTGTATTCGCATATTTTATAATTTTTTTTTACCTCGTAAACTCGATTTGTATGTTTAGTCATATTTCTTGGATTAGATTAACTTTATCGAAAGTTAATTTTTATTACTTTTAATGTACATTGATATTACATTGCTTGAATTAAATGACTTTAACTTCTGGAATATGTATCGTTGATGTTTTTGTTTTTTTTTTTTTTTTAATGTAAATCATCATTAAATGAAGATGTCTTCGAGATAATTAAAAACGATTAATCAAGACTTAATTACAGATTGCAGAAGCCCAAAACCAATACGTTTGGTAATTTATGCGCGACCTTACGATTTCGATCGTAAAGATAAAGAGTAACGCAATGAAATATAACTTATTAGGAAGAAAATTATACCGAAAATTTTCGTAACACCGCAACGTGCATCAAACGTTTAAATTTAAGTAAAAAAAGGTAAAACGTTCGATCCATTATTTTTAACCAAAATATTCGATAAAATATACAACAAACCCATAATTCACTCAATCAGTACACACGTGAAACTGTACGAAACCCATAAAATACAAGCGTCGCTTATAACCGAAATTACGCTGCTCATATCCAACGGAACTTGTATCCTAGCTTGCGAGAAAAATACGCGCGTAATATACGAGCATCGAAAATCCGCCCGAAGCTCAACGAGGAAGAATAAGAAGAGATAAAAATGCCGCAAGAGTGCAAGAGGCTCACGGATATAGATACGAAATCTTACTTTTATATACGTATATATATATATGCGAGTATGTCGCATCTTGCTTTAGCTCATACGGAAACGTTAATATGTAGATCGGTAACAATGATCTTACACACACACACACACACGCGCGCGCGCGCACACATACACATACATACATATGTACATACACACATAATGATTGAACATAAATACCAGTTATTAGACCGTAACGCAGATATGGAAGCCCGAATATATTACATTCGAATGGTTCCTCTTGGCGACGTTCTTTCGTATTTACCGGCCTCGGTACAGCTCGCGGCTAAAGAGGCGCGCGCGTACGCGAGCCCGGTGGCCGGTGCTTTATTCGAAAGAGGTTTATCGCGGTGATAGGGAGGCGTTGGTATAATGACCGAGCGGCAAAGACGAAAAAGCACGATGTACTCGGGTTTACGTACGGTTGCACCGGGCCTTTCGGGTATACCTGCGCGTGTGCCTCGCTTTATTCTTTTTGTTGTTGTTGTTGTTTTTTTTTTTTTTTTTTTTTTTTTTTTTCTTTAAGGCGATGATTTTAACGCAATGGTAAGTGAAATAAAGTAAATTTGATCCGTTTTTTGTGTTTGATTGTTTTTTTTTTTTTTTTTTTTTTACGTTGTACTTTTTTTATTGCTTTTTTATGCTTTGAAATAAGTTTATGTATTTAAATAAAAATATGTCTTATTCGAAATCAATTTTTGAACTGATTTATATTGATAGTTAATTATTATCGTTTTAAACTGTTATACGAGTAAAAAAAGTTTAAAATTGCTTTAATTATTCAATAAAAGAAAATTGATGAGAAGTTTTTATTTATAAAGATTTATTATTATATTAAAAGTTACTACAACTTATGATTATATTAAATACTAAGTACAATTAAAAAATTTTTACAAATTCATGTAAAAAAATTCGTTTAAAATGATTTGATTATAACAATAACTTGCTAACCGCTAATAAGAAATCGAGAAAGCAAAGGGGCGAGTGAGAAAGAAAAAAGAAAGTGGAAGATAAAAGATACAAAAATGCTTGGTTTAAACGATTTTCCGGACGGAAAAGACGAAGGCACGCAGAAGGAGCTCGTGCCGCACTAAATCACGAAAGCGCTTTGTGGCTCGTACACACTTTCGAGAGAGAGAGAGAGAGAAGAAAAAAAAAGAGGGAAGCTGGCTGATTGGTAGGTGGAGAGTTGATTCTCCGAGGGTTCTGTAATGGTGTGTGTGTGTATATATATAGGTATACGTATCTACACGCGAACTTTTCACCGCAGCGAAGGAGCGAACGAGAAAGAGATAGAATACGAGAGGCAAAAGAAGAAGAAGAAGAAGAAGAAGAAGTGGCTTTGGCGGAATTAAAAGAACGACTTGTTGGTTAGTTGACTCTCTCCCTTACACCCTACCCTCCTCTCTCCATCCCGGATCTCCACCTCCGTTTCTTTCCCCACGATTTCGCCCCGACACTTCCTCTTTCTTTCTTTTTTTTTCTCGCGTGTTTTTCACCAAAAGGCAAGAAAAGAGAGAGAAAGACAGAGAGAGAGAGAGAGAGAGAAGAGAAAAGAAAAGAGATGAAAGCGAGGGTTGCGAAAGAGAAAAAGAGAAGAAAAAAGACAGAAACCTAACGCTTCGGCAATCTGTTTCTATCCTGCAAAGAACATCGACGACGTCTTTGGTTTACGTGCCTGTATGTGTATATGTATGTGTATGAAAGTATATATATATATATATATATATATATATATATATATATATATATATATATATATATATATATCTACAGAACGAATCAAGTGCGGCAGAACCTCCCCTTTTTAGTATCCGGTGGTAGTACAGTACGAGGACCACTAGAACGACCGCACGCGGGGCGTAAAAACGCGCACATCCGAATTGAATCATTGCTGAATAAGCGGGAAACGCGCGTCTACTGTGCTTTGGTTTTTCTCGCTTCTATGCAATGGATACAATACACAAGTCTCGGTTACGCGTACATCGGGCGCTTCCTCCTTCCTTCGCACCCTGCGTTATCCTCGCTTGGCCCTTTCTAGTCCCCCTTTTATTGCCTTGATTGGATGATGCATATCGTTTCAGTATATATATATATACGTTGCTAGTTTTTATTCATTGAAAAATTTATCTTCTTTTTCTTGTGGTTTATGGGATTGAGTGAATGAAGTCGATTTCGTCTTAATTTAAAAGCGGGATATACTTTTTTAAGGAGGTTTTTTTTTTTTTAAATGATAGATGAAAGTTGTTCGAATTAGGAAAGTATATAGGATTAAGTTTAATTCGACAATTTTTAATAGATAAGGTTTCTATTTTTATTCCATATAAAGATTATTATCTTCAATAGTACTTCAGAATAAATATCTTTTTATTTTATTTTCATTGTTTTTTATTGACTAAAATTTTCATTTATAATTCTACCTCTAAATAAAATTCTTAAAAGGCAATTAACATTTTTAAATTAATAATTATTTTTGACCGAATCTTTCAATTTTGCAAAAACATTCTCGCAATTGAAATGCGAAACAATCTCGGTATACAATGCGTAACAAACTTTTCCTTCCTCGCTTTAAACAAAAAAAATATTAAGAATAAAGAAAACAACAACGTTTCAAACCATTCTGAAACAACGAGAAAAACAAAAGCTTTGCAGCAAACTTCCAAGCAACGAAATCGCGTCTCTCGTTAAAATTTTCACGTACCTAACGTTGGATCTACTTTATATATATATATATATATATATATATATATATATATATATATATATATATCAGTCTACAGCTCTCAAACTCTCCCGGTTATAATAAGCCGATGTTTTCTCATGCTACAACTCAAGAGGAGAAAGAGAGAGAGAGAGAGAGAAAGTATATAAGTTGGGCGGAATTAGCGCAACGAGTAGAAGACGAAGGAGAGTAAAGAGTAGAGGGAGGAGGCACTACTACCTACCGGTACGTGTATCAGAGAGAAAGAGCCCGAGGCCGCAAACTGTTGCGCTTCCTCTCTTATATTCCGAAGAGCGCGCGCGCGAGTCGAGCTCTAATGAAGCGACGAGTTGTATCGCCAGAGAAAGCGAAAGAGAGAGAGAGAGGGGGGGGGGGAGTTTAGGGGGAAGGTTTTACGTCTTCATACATCAGCTTGGTTGCTTTTCTGCCTTGGTCTTGGTTACAGAGCACCCCAAACTCCTCCTTTTAAGCTCTGCCCCCTTTGCGATGGAGATTACAGGGACTGGTTTATTGTTTTTCGACCAGTTTGCAACTCGCTTAATTAGTTGATGATTGTTTTATTGTTAAAAATTTTAAGTTCAATATTGTTTTATTTTTAAAAATAATGTAGTCGATGAAAGTTTAATAATTTCAATAGTTGAGAAAGGCACTAAACGGCAAAACAATTAATTAAGAAAATATTTTATACTATAGTGACAATTTTAAATACAATTTTACTAAATATTTTCTACATTACATTTAATTAAAGGAATTACTCGTCGCGCAAGCAATTCTCCCTATCATTAAACTTCAAAATATTAAACAAAAAAAAAAAAAAAAAAAAAAAAACATCAAAGTTCCGCCGCACTCAAAATAGCAGACAGACACGTACATATCATGCAGTTCAAACATTTCCGCGCGCTTCTTTCTTTGTCTTTAAGTTTCTCGAGAACTCCGCGCTGATAAACGAAGCAGAAATACAGAGGACACAGTTTTCGAGAGTGTCTCAACCACTTTCTCACCCATCCACCTATACATCGTATATACATATATACTTGACTAACGGTACATATACGATGGAGGGTTGCGCTTTCTGGCCGCGTTCAATTAGCGAACGACCGGGTCGAAATACATACATACATACATACATACATACATACATATATATATATATATATATATATATATATATATATATATATATATATAAAGAGAGAGAGAGAGAGAGAGGCCGCAGGGTTAAACTACACGAGGTGGAAATAGCGCGTGAGAAAGGGAATGACAAATGGAGAGAGTAAGAGGGAAAGGAAAAGAGAAAGAGAGAGAGAGAGAGAGAAGGGCTTTGCTAAGTGCGCCCTCGTCTTCTCGGGATGAATATGTGTACACCCCGCGGGAGCGGAAGTACGAGTATGCGCATTAAAGTACGGAATGAGTTTATGGTGACTCTTGTATAGTTGAACGATCTTTCTTTAAGTGTTTAACACGGTGAAACTACTTTATGCGGTTTAATAATTGATTTTATCAAATTTCGCGCTGCATTGCCAACGTGAACGATGTTTCCGTTGAAAGTGCTTGGCCTTTCAAAAATGAAAATTTACCTACGCGCGTTAATTTGTGAATAAATTAAATATTTTGTTTTAAATTAAATTTCATGTCGAGATATAAATGTGAATTACTAATGATTGATGTTATTATCAAGGAAAAAAAAATTATTGGTGTATAATAAATGTCATAACATTTACATTAATAATTTCAATTATTAAAAACTATTTGTGACTGAAATGTTTTTTTTTTGTTTGATTAATAAAATGCTATTGCAAAATTAAACACGAATAATGATTTTAATTACATTAAAACTTTGTACATTTAAGATATTTATAAAAACTATATAAGTAAATTAAATCAAACAAAAGATTTCTTAACAAAAAAAACCATCTTTTATCGATTTAAAATTTAACTGACAGTACATCAAAAAAAAAAAAAAAAGTTACCCTTCAAACCAAAAAAAAAAAAAAAAAAAAAAGAAAAAAACAAAATGTAGAAATGTCTCTGAGTTTCAAATTTCCCCTACGGATCACGAAACAACAATAAAAATCAAACTCAAAACCGTGAAATCGGACACATCACACTTAACGAAATTTCGCGTCTTTCTTCTCTCACCGTTCGCCAATTAATAACTACAACGATATTATACATCTACAATTGACGACAATGAGTAATTCCCCGCTAGCATATCCCTCGTACGCTTTAAAATCCCAATGCGTCGCGCGCTCTTTTACCGTCAACCCTCGCTTATTGCAAGCGTGACGTTTACGATATATATATATATATATATATATATATATATATATATATATACACGCGCGTGTAGCTATATATGCGCGATAGTCTTTTTTGAAAAACAAGTGCTTTGTTGTCCTCCTCCTTGTGCAATAAAAATTTTCTCCGAAGCCAGCGACGCGCGACTCCTGTGCGTTTCACCCGCAGTTTGTTCAGGAAAAACTCGATGGATAAGCGTGTGCATATGCGTATATTCGCTTTTGCGTTGTATGCAAAAAAGGATTGATGCTGAAATAGTTGCGTTGAATACGTGGATTAAGACAATGCCGAGCGAATTTTGCACGAGTGTCGACTGTATTACGTTTGTTTTACCGCAACGTTGATTTAATGTTTTGAGAATTAGTATGCGGATACATTGCGTGTAACAAGGCATTGGATTTTATTCGCGAAGATAATACGCGATTACTTTAACAAATTTATGGATATAAATGATTAAATTATTGTGATGGTAACGTAAATGGAATTATATTTCCGATTGCTCTTATTTTTCATATGGAATGTTTTTCATTTTTTTTAAAAAACTACATTGCATAATAAATATTTAACTGTCTCACTTTGTCTTCAGTCAAAAGTCCGCTGAAAAAAAGGAGATAAAAGAATATTCACACTTTAAAAAGTTCCGGTTTGAAATTCAAAGTCTCGCACGCGTACATCTAGCAATGCTTATCCATCGAACAAAAGGCGCACGCGTTCACGATCACAGCATATCATCCAACGCAAACTCGCGCACGCGTCGCTGCAACTCCAAGAATTCACTCCCCATATCTCGCACCCTATATAAAAACTCGAAAATTTTCTGACTTTAAAAGAAAAAAAGTCCACCCCATATATCGTGACTTTTGGGATCGCGAAGACAAGTGCGGTCGCACGGCCGAGTCTTCACGCTTACGATTCCGCGTTTTAGAGCCTCGTGCGGTGCGCACGTGTCACTAAGAGGGAAAGAAGAAAGAAAGAGCGAATTCTTGCATAACGCTTGCCTCTCTCTCTCTGTGTGTGTGTGTGTGTGTGTGTACACGTGTCACGTGCGACTATGATGAAGGAAGTCGCGAGGGTACAGCGTTTTCCGTTTCTCGCGCGCTGACAAGTGCGCAAAGTGCACGTGTTTCGGAAGCGCGATAGTTTTGAGGAATAGCAATACGGTGTGAGATGGAATTTTTGTTTTAGGTTTATTGTATATTTAGGATGTGGATGTAATGGTTATGGAAGTGAATTAAGTTTTGGAGGGTATATACATCGTGAGAGTTTTTAAGACTCGAATAAGTTTATGGAATAATTTTCCCGATTTTGAGATAAATGGATATATGAACTGTCTACGGATAATAAATAATTTTTCAAATCGATTGAGACGTAATAAATAAATACTTAAAGTGTAAATATTTCCACGATAATATATTTACAATTTATCTTGAATTCGTCTTCCATTATCGTTAAATAAAAGAAACGCGAATAAAAAACATTTAATAAACAGCCATTCTAATTCAAAAGCTCTTTAAAATTCAACGGCATTAAATATCAATAAACCATCGGCTGAACAAATCCATTCCATTCTCAAGTATCCAGCGACACGCGGAAGAGCCTATCACCCACGACACAATACCATCTTCTCGTATGCTCGGGGGCCACTCGAGCAGCCAAGTGGCTCTCACGAGAGAGGAGAAAGAGAGAGAGAGAGAGAGAGAGAGAGAGAAAAAGGTGTCGAGCGAATAATCGCAAGGGTCGCGCGCGACAAGTGCGTGCGCAGGAAACGGAGAGATGTTCGTAAGTGAGATAGAGAAAGAGACATACACATACGCGCGTTGTGATATACGTGTATGTGTAAAAGGAAAAGCGTCAACTCTGCCTGACCGTGTTTAAGCGTGTGAATTCACATCGGAGTAGTGAAATTGAAAGAAGAAGGCCCGAGATGCCGAGAGTGACTTTAAGTGAACAAAGGTGTCACTTTTCGTTTACATGGATTTTTTACCGGTGAGGAAAGAAAATGTGAAAATCTTCGCGTAAGTTTTACAAGTTTTGTCGTGCACGTATTTTCAATTCTTTAATAATCGATTAATGTATTTTTTTATTTTTTTATTTTTTTTTTATTTTTGGAGAAATAAGTTAATAATCGTTTTTTTTTTTTTTTTTTTTAGTGTAAAAACTATTATTCTGTTCTTAAAAAATGAAGTTTTAAAAATAAATAACAATTGAAGTAAATGATATTAGTATATCGATCGAAAATACATACTTAGATTAGCAAAAAAGTTCAAACAATCGGCTAACAATAAATCGACTATCCTTTTTCTACACACCCATCATCAAAGCACTCGAAGTCCACGTAAGTGTTATTAACATCGGCACTCGATAACCTTCGTCGCAAAGTCCCTTCCACTTTTCGTTCGCACATTCCCCAGGCGATATATAGAGAGACCCCCGGTGGGGCCGTCGCTTAGATTCCAGAACCGCGGGAATCCGAGAAATCCGTTGCTTTTGTGCGCGTCTCTAAGTGCACGAGCGTCCGTCCCTCTCTCTCTCTCGCTCTTTGTCTCTCTCTCTCTCTCTTTGAGTGTGTAATGGCCCTCGCCGAGACTTAATGTTCCAAGGGGTTGCGATACAAACACCTTGTATGAGTTAATGCAACGGATCGGCGGAGGAGGAAAACATGTACTGTGACGAGTTGCTTTCATGGAGTATATATAATGAGCGTTTGTTTTCCTTTTATTCTCTCTCTCTCTCTCTCTCTTTACGCACGCGTGACAAGGTTACGGCTGATGTGATTCTTTTCTTTCTTTTTTTTTCCGACTTTTTTTGCGGAAAAGAAAGATTTAATGGATTTTAATGCAGCGTATAAATGTGATTTTGTTCGAGAGGTTAGAATTTACTGATTTTTTTTTTTTTTTTTTTTTTAATGGGGGGCGAATGATTGAAAAGTCTGTAAAATCGTTTAATACGCTTTTTTTTTTACTTAATGGAGTTTTTATTGCAAGTTTTTTTATAAATTTCGAATGAAAAAATTCTTCTGTAGATGTTTTATATTGTCAGTTATAGCTGAAAGACAGAATAAAGTTTTATGATTTAAAATGGATGAATAATTAAAAAAAAGAATGAGTTACAATACTAACAAGAAAATGTGATGAAAGTAGTTTATCTATAAATAAAGTAAATAATTAATGTCTAAAAACATAAATAAACTTTTAGTTATAAATAAAATTCTAAATTTTATTCAACGTTAATATTTAAAATTGTAAAATTTGCGTGTTAATTTCAAACGCGTTACAAAATATCATATTTCTGTCGTATGCTACGAGCAAAATCATTATACGATTTGTAAAACAATATATTATTTCGTTACTCTGTCGTATAGGACGCGCATTATTTTGGTGGGAACAAGAAATCATTGCGTTTACGAGTAAAATTTGGCAATGCGTTAAACTGTCTCTTTCTCTAACGGTGACGAAAGCGGAATATCGCTGTCTGAACTGAATCGGTAATTACACAAAGTCTACTTATAGTATATTTATTTATGTTGCCATTTGCGAAAATTTAATAAAATTAATTTTAACTTAACGATGTTTAACGAAGCGTTAAATATGTAAAAGTAAAATAATATTTTATTTGGTTTTGCACAAAATCATATAATGAAACTATATTCTTCAAGAAAATAATCGAATACTTCATTTGCAATCTTGAAAATAAATTATAAAAAATAACTGTTCGCGTTTATAAAACAAAAAAAAAAACAAAAAAAAAACAAAAAAAAAAAAAAAATGTAAAAAAAAACTCAAACATTTAATTAAAAAAAACTTAATTATATACTTTATCAAGTTGAAAAATGACTCTTTTAAAATCATAAATTCCGTTTCGAGAAAAATTTAAAACGTCTTTATGGTGAAACTAACGCATTATCTTTAATCAGTCGTCCTTCTTCATGAAGAAAAAAGAAAAAAGAAAAATAAATAAAGCGGTACAGTATAAGGATATACCAATAGGGCTCACGTATCACCTGCTTTACGACTCATAGCTTCGAACGACAGACGACAGCGCGCGTACCTGAACTTAATTAAAGGTGCAATGACCGAAAATATATTTAACGTATAATAGAATGTACGATAAATTGCGACGACGGATTTGCGTTTCGGAAAGTTTGCATAATTCATTTAAGATTTCAGATGATTTTTTTTAATGTGACAACAATTTTTTTAATATTATAGCTATGCAGATTTGTACAAAACGGAGAATTATTTTTTTTTTTTTTTTTTATATAGAGAAGTATAAAATTATTGAAACTTATTCATAAAGTACATCGTTACTTGAGATTTAATAAAGAAATAACTACAGGACTACGTTATAAACTTGATAAATCCAATTGATTTCTTAACAACGATGAAGTACTTTTTATTAATATTAATATTAGTGTAAATATCACTTTAAGTAATTTTAGATAAAAATCTGCTCGACTAACACCTGTTTACCAAATTCAGATCATTTTGGTTAATGATAATAAATAAACGGAGAGATTAAAATGATAGCAAGGAAATAAACGCGTTCATAATACGTTTTACTGCTTCTTCGAAATGTATATTCGTATAAAAAAAAAAAAAAAAAAAAAAAAATGGGCGTAAAATATATCGTGCCGACGATTATACTTTACATCTTACGTTTTTAACGCAGGTTATAATAATTTTTACATCATAAATCATCGTTACGTGTTCTCGCGCAATGATAATTAAACGTTTAATTAAAATTTTGAGTTAAAAGAATTTAAAACGACATCGTGCAAAAGGTAGATTATCATTTTTCAATAACAACAATTTCGTTTGTTCGTTGTAAAACATCAATCAGCTACGATATTGAAGAAAAAGAAAAAAATAAATAAGATAAAAAGAAAAAAAATAATATAAACATCGATATAATCGATAAAACATTGCGGGCATCTCTATAAACATGCGCATTTTCTCTATAAACATTATTAGATAAACGTGGCCAAAACGTCATAAAAAATAAACAATCTTTTTTCTCTCGCTTTCAATCTCTCGACGTTGTAAAATAGAAGAGAGAACCGGAAGCGCGAGAATTTTATCTGTCCCTCGTTTCGGTATGGGTGAAAAGGGCCAGAGGAGAGAACGAGCGAGAGAAAGAGGCGACATGTCGAGTCGCGCGGGCGACGGACAGGTGCGCGCCGCCCTTTAATTATAGAACCGGATAATAAATTTTCGGGCGGACTTTTCGTTTTAATCGGCGTCCTCGCGCCTTTTTTTTCTCTCTTTGTTTCCTCTATACCTACGTATATATGCATAACGTGTAGCGCGCGTGTCTCTTTCACTCACTACTTTTTTTTTTTATTCTTACTCTTTTTTTTATTTTTTGTTTCTTTCGTTTTTGTTGTTTATCGAAAGGCCCGATAGAGGTCGAAATCGTTGAATTAATCTCTCGGAGCGATTAACGAGCTTTTTAACGAATTTATGTCTCTTTAAGTTTGTTTGACGAACTAGACACCGAAAGTTTTTTTTTTCTATGAGGGAGAGGAGGTAGAGGAAGAGAATATCGAAGCTTAATTTTTCAAATTTTCTTTTTTCGTGTGCGAATTTCGTTCGGATTGAATTTTTTTTTTTTTTTTTTTTTTTTTTTTTAAATACCTTCTTAATTGAATTATTCATGCGAAATTTATAAAAGATTGAGAAAAAATGATAAATAGCTAATTTATTCTTGTTTAATTATTTATAAAGTTTTTTTTTCGTATTGCATTATGTAAATTGAATTAATTAATTGATTGGCAGGTACTAATTTCAGTGACAAAGTAAGTGTACTTTATCATACTGAAACATTTATTAATAATTCATAGAACATGATAAAGTAATTATCAATAAATTATTGATACATATTCACAAAATTTAATTGAATATGTCGTCTTTTAAAAATCATCCTTTTAATTATGCACAATTGTTGTTAATTTATTTAATATCCATATACTTTGAATTAATTGATTTTTAATAAAAAAGCAATTTAATTTTTATTAAAGTTTCAAAAGTTCAATTTATAATTTTTCAAATCACAAAAATATGATAATCTACACTGGAAACTATAATTATGATAAAAATTAATGTACTTTAAAATATTGAATTCATAGAAGCAACGAAATTAAACTTTAACATACGAACGACGCAAACTCCAAAAAGTAAATGAAGAACAAACAAAGTTTACTTTTTCGGTTAAACGTTTACAAAAAATCTTTCTCAATCCCTAAATTTCTTTACCTCCATGTTCTCCATGCAAGAAAGATCGTTTAGTTTGCGCACGCGCGACGGCATAAACGCGCCGTGGAGTAAAGCGATATCCGTCGTAAACTTTCAAAAATAACGGATGCGATTATTTACGACTCGATCCATAGCTCGACTTTTCTTCCGCTCCATCTATATTTTACGACGGGGATCTCACTCGTTTTGTTTCGGTTTTTGCACGCGTGCGCGCACTTAAAGGTTACACCGATGAGAAGTGGTCGAGGACCTAAGTTTTATGAATTGATTACAGTTGCGTCGTTTGGTCATAGACTCAGGTAAATGAATTGGGTCGACGTACTTAATTGCGGAAAGTTCGTTGGAATGGGATTACTTATTGCGTAATGGTTTACTAGTTTTCCTCGGAGAGACGTTGAGAAAATTTATGGGTCGTTAATTTGAGGGATAAATTTACGTAGATTTCGGTTTAGATAAAAGATATTGGTTATCATCAAAATTTTGTTGAAAACAATAAAATATTTCATTACGACGATTGGAGAAATATTAAATTATTTATTATATATTTTTACCAATTAATTAAAAATTTATTAACTGTAATTATTATATGCAATTATTTCTCATCACTAAACATATTAATCTTATTTAAACGTCAACCGATACAAGTATAAGAATCGATTATATAGGTTAAAGAAAAAGGCCGAGCTCGATTTACCTCATCGCAAATAACGAGGCACAAAAGCACGATGCAACCGTTAGACACAATCGACGTATCTTCCCTACTCGTGCACTCGTCCGCATTCCTATCCCACCTGTATAAAACCCGCGATGGTGTCATCTCCAGAATTTCACATAAGCTCGTGTTTAGGAGCCCTCGGTTCTTTCTCTCTCCCACACGCTTGACTCGATTCTGCATTACTCGATATACAACATCGCCAGCACAATGGCGAGACGCACACGATGTCAAAATGTTAAAACGAAAGAGAGAGAGAGAGAGAGAGAGAATCCGGCGCCGAATTAGCGCCGTACGCTAAGGTGTATATAAGCGTAGACGCGGAGGGAATACGAAAAATCCGAGAGTACGCGTACGAGCGCGCGCGCTTTAATAACCCCGTCGCGATGTAATGTTCCCACATCTTTATAGGAGTGCGTGGGAAACTCATACGTGAGAGAGAGAGACGAGGGTCGTCGCCATCTCTCGATGATGCCGATCGCGTCCGTTAAAATACCGATCGGTCAGTCTCGATTTGCGTCAGTTTCTTCGATACCGTACTCGCTTACGATAAGCATTTGCGTATACGTTATAAGTACTAATGTGTGCGCGCGCGCGTGTGTTGCTCTTTCTCATTGTCCTCGCGACGTATTCCTTCTTTTTTCGATTCTGCTGTTTTTAATTGTGTAGGTAATTTGATGTGTTTACTCGCTGAAAACTTTTTCCTTTATTTTTTATTTTTTTTGTTTTTTTTTTGTTTTTTATTTGGAGAGTGGGAATGTCGATTTGTTGAATGCAAATTGATTCGTTTCTAGTGGTTGTTTGAAATTTTTAAGGCTTTGACGAAAGATTCAGCGTCATAAATTTATATTTTAAGTACTATAATAAAGAAAATTTAGTATATTAAACATTTGCAATTTGCACATTTTTAAATAAATAAAAAAAAAATGACTAAATGTTTAGATTTTAAAAACAATGTATAAAAATCGTTAATAGCTATGAGCTTGCATAAATTTGTAATTGTGAAAAAAACATGTGCAATTTTTTTTCGATACCGCAAGAAAAGAAGGAAATCAACGATTTGTCTCGGTTGAAATCACCGATAAAATGACGAAACAATTACTCGACGGAGAACGCACACGCACACCTTTTAATTCGCCTCTTCCCTCTCTCTTTCTCTCTCTCTCTCTCTCTCTCTCTCTTACCTTTCCTTTTCCATCATAATTTTTTCTATTCCACGATAGCGCACTTCTCTACCACCTCCGGCAAAGTCCGTCATTGTGTGTAAGCCTCTCCGAGGCGGCGAATGAGATCGAGGCTCGATCAAGACTATATCATATAAGCCCAACAAAGGGCCATATAATCCCGATGAACATAGCGAGATAAAGTCTCTCTTTCTCTCTCTCTCTCTCTCTCCCTTTCTCTCTTCCTCTCGCGAGCGAGCGCTTATATACGCGAGCTAGAGCGCCTATCAACTCTGATTAATCGCGCTTCAAACGAACGATGACGAACGACACGTCGACATCGGAAGCTTACCTCTCTCTCTCTCTCTCTCTCTCTCTCTCTCTTTCTCAGCGTGTGTTTGCGTATGTGTATTTTAGCCGCCCACATGTTTTAGCTCGCATGCTGTGCACTTTCCGCGCCCAGCGCTTATGTGTACCTCTTGGCTCGATGCATTATTAACCGAAATGTTGACTCGCTTGCATGTATGTGCGCTTGACTCGATGTTAAAAATCGTGAGAGAGAGATATCGGAACTTTTTATTTTTATCGGGACGAATAAATTTTGAAAGTTTTTAATCGGAAGGATGATGTATTTGAAGTCTTTGAAGTATTTGAAAATAATGCTTGATAGTTTCGATGATTCGTTTAATCGATATATTTTCGTGTTTATTCGTGACAATAATGTATCCTTGACTTGTATTAACTAATAGAACATTATAAAAATCAATTAATTATTGTAATTTGAATAAATTTTATGTGAAATACAAATGGACTTATAAATTTAGCAAGTCATTTAATATTTATCACATTTTTTTTTAATTTAAATGAAAAGAATTTCGTTTTTTTAACTACTTTTATCGATATATGGTATTGAATTCATTTGCCGTCAATTTCTTTCCTATCAAAAAAGCAAACCCAACGCACAAAAAGGACTATCAATTTCGGTAAAAAAAAAAAAAAAAAAAAAAAAAAAAGCGGAGAACCGAAGCACGGAAATCATCCCACGAATTTCCGAAGCACGTGCAATCCTTCGACGAAAATTGCGCGCAGGTGTTTCGCCGCCAAGGCGGTCGCGGCAGCGGTCTTTTACGTTTCTTCCTTCCTCCTTCCTTCCTTCCTTCTTTTGCCGATTATTAGCCGAGCGCGCACGCGTAAGGTATATTCAAATTAGCGCTTTATTATGTGCATCGGTAAGAAGAGAGCTTGCGTTACGTGTGCGAATCAAAATAACAGATATTTCTTACTTCTTCGGTCGTTACATTCTCGTGACACCTGAATTTTTTATGAGTGTTTTTTGTATGAAGTTTAGGGTTGAATTTTATCGAACCGTCGTTGGATGTTTTTTACGTTCTTTTTTTTTTGTCATGTTCATGGTTCAATTATTAAATATAGTAGATGAAATATTTGAAAAATATAATTTTAAAAAAATAGCCAACAAAAAGTTTGACTGTGTGCTTTGTGTATAAGATCGATCTTCAAAATTTTGATGTGACTTGCGCGATTGTTACTTGAACCCAATTAGTTGACAATTTTTTTTGGATTCAACAGATTGATTCTAAATTTTTGCGTTGCGTCTCGATCTTTGACAATCATAAAAATTTTCAATTTTTAAAGTTTATTCTACATAATGAAATTTGCACTTTACTATTGACAAACATTATCTACGTGCGTCCAAAATATTATTGTGTCAAAAGCAACAGCTTGTCGCAAAAACAAATAAAATTCGAGCTGCGCATTTAATTTCAACCGTCAATTTTTCCATCCAGTCTCATAGATTTATTTAAATGCAAAACAAAACTTGAAATTCTAATCTCAAAACGTCAAAACTAAAAAGCCAAGATTATAAAAAAAAAAAAAAATAAAAAAATAAAAACATCGATAGAAAAGGTAACACGATATCGTCATGTTGTTTCACATTGACAATCGTAGCGATCAAAGCTACCCACGAACAAAAAGTAGGAAATAATAAACCCTCGCGAATCGGCGGTAATTATGCACTAAGGATAAGCGAAATTTCTAAAAGTAGAAACCTCACCGGTGACGAAAATAACGTCGTAAAAGCGCGTCGAAAATGGCTTATATACCACTGCTAAAAAAAAAAAAAAAAAAAAAAAAAAACGAGTGAGCGAAAGAGCGGGTACTTTGCATATACACAAATTTTACCTATATACACGTAAATGTAGAATGTCTTCTTTTTTCTTTCGCCTTTTTTATTTTTTATTTTTTTTTTTTTTTCTTTTAATATTATTTTTGTGCGCGACGCATGCGAAACACCCGCATCCCCTTGTTTTAAATTTAGAGGGGCGAATTACGGAAAAACCGTTCGACGACACGGCTATGTATTATTATTCGTTGTACGGTTTATCGTACGATATTATGTCGCACACGTGTTGCTTTAAAGATTTCGGCGTTACGTTGTTTCGAGTTTTGAACGATTAATTTCAATTATTTAATTGTATACATATACGTGAATTAATTTTAAACGTAATCGTACATCGACGATGGTTTTTACATACTGCTTTTCGGAATATCTTAATAACGTGATTGTTGAAATTTACGAATTGTAAAATTTGAATTTTAAATTACATTAAAAAACTAAATTTTTAAGATTCTCATTTTTTTTCGCATTTTTCACAAAGTTAAAAGTGTATTTCATGTAATAAATGTTTTTTTTAACGAATAAAAAACAAATCAAGCGACGTTAATTTGAAAATAAAGTTTACGTACTATAAAACTTGAGGAATAAAAAAGATTAATTGACATAATAAGTACAAAATTATGATCTGATTTCCCTCGTAAAAGATTATATCGTTAAAATATAATAACTATTAGTATAATTTTATCGTTTTGATGTTATTTATTAATTTTCTTGCAATTTAACGCAGGAAGTTTTGTTAAAATTACTAAAAAATAACTTTTGTTACTTTAAAAAATTCAATTTCAACTAATAAAATGTAAATTCATAATATCAAAAACCAAAAAAAAAAAAAAAAAAAAATTAAAATAAAAAATTTTAATTTTCAACGTGAAAAATAAAATATATTAACAAATTTAATTTAATGATAAATTTTTCTATGTACCAACATTTTTACATTATCAAATTTATCATAACGTTGCATATATGTATAATATAATAATAATTTGCATTTGTATTTTTTACCACTGGTAATTTGCTTTCGCTTCATTGCGAATTTCGTAAAAAGTTGGTGAGAAAATTTATGAAATAATGAAAAGCACCTGCTTGTTTAACTTATTAACAACGCAAATATAAGAATAATTTTAATTTTTTACCATAACGTCGTTTGATAGAAAAAATTATTAGTACAACATGGAAAGTTAGTTAAAAAAGCATTACACGTACTCGTAGCGCGAGATACATTGTTTCCAAGAAAGAAAGAAAGAAAAAAAAAAAAAAAATGCTTTCCATAATGTGGGAAACGGTGTAATTTCAACGCCATCGTCGCTTAATTCGTTTCATCAATATTCTTCCTCGTTTTATCACAGGCAGTTTAATAACGTTTCGCTCAATTTTCTCATCTTCTAAAAACTCCGGCGGTTAAATCACCTTATAAAAAGTGATGACAGGAAATTGAAGCATTTTGAAAGCATAATTAGCTGTTTGTATAAGTCTTTATAAATTTTGCGATATACTAATGTTCATTTTTATCTGCATTTTGAAAACGAAAAACTTTGTGAACATAATAGTGTTTCAAGAATTATTTACTGATTATATATTTTGATAATTTTTCAGTTAAAGACTCTATAAAAAACATGATAATTATTAAATGGAAACTGTAACATAATAATAATAATACAGTTCCAATTAATAAAGCCTATTACCTCGACTACCAGCGAAAACTTAAACAGCATCCACGGCAATTCAATTACTTAAAACCTCGTCCCATATGTACACGCACCATTCAGTCGTCAAAACAAACCCATCCACGTCCACCTTCCAAATTACATTGTCATCGTGCTTAGCCACTTGTGCCCAAAACCGTACACGCGGAATAACAGATACCCGAACTCTTCCTCGATATTACAACTCTTAATCCCTCCCTCTTTCTTTCTCTCTATCTCTCTATCTCTCTCTCTCTCTCTTCGCCACAACGCTTCCACTTTTTCTATACCCGACGCGAAAGAAAAAGAAAAGTAGAAGTGTGGGGAATAAAGGTGCATCGGTTCGAACGATTCCTCTCGCCCTTCTCGTTGCTTCTCGTCTAAATGCCTATAATTTCCGGAAGATGATTACAGGGCCGCGAGCCCTTTTGCGCGCGCGCGCGCGCGAGCAAGCGCTCGCGTGCCTTCCACAAAATCCAGAACGGTTCGTTGCGGGGCTTGTTATTCGCGCGAGTGAACGAGTTGGCGAAATTGAAACGGAAAAAAGAGAAAAGGTGAGAGAGAATGATTAGTTTGCCGGTGATTTTATACAGTCGGTTTAACTACGATGCGGATGATTTTTCTTCTTTTGTTTTTTTTTTAAGGTGATGGGTGATGGGAAATTAGGATAGATTCAATGGCTTCCGTGTATATTGATAGAAAAAATTTATTAATTTTGAATCAACATTTGTACTAAGAAGAGAGAAAGAGTTTTTGTATTAGTTTTTATAGAAAAATATATAAAAAATTTTGTTATCATAATCAGGATGTAGAACACAAATGAACGAACAAAGCATTTTCTTTAAAAATTTTTCGTATCTATTATAATTCAATTGATTTAATTCTCTTTTGCTTTAATGCCAAAAAAACTTTTATAGAAACAGAAAATTTTTTTTATTAATTATCTCTCTCGCTATCGTCAAAACAATGGAAAAAATTAAATTGTTTCTCGATTAAGAGCGCCAAAATCAATAAAAAAAAAAAAAAGGTTTAACGATATGTATCCTCGAGTATCGGCAATTTCTCATTCCTCCTTCTCTCATATTTCGCTCTTCGCGTTCGAAATATAAGGTTCGGTAACAAAATGAACCTCGGCAACGTAATGACATCCGTAACTTTAAAACACCACACACGGGTAAGGGTATACGATTAGCTCTACTTATTGACGGTTTCTTCGGCAAACAAACAATCGACATCTAGAACGATTTTTTTCTTTGCGCTCTTTATTATTACGGTTCTCAATATCGACAGCTGCTTCTCGTTGTCAAAATAACCGTGAATTATCTCGTAATATTTTTGATTTCTAGTTTAAAATTCCCTCGTTTCTTTGCATTGCTCTATAACGAGCGTGAGTTTGGTATCGCGACGATGTGGACGAAACGATGATTAATTGGAAAAGCTGCCGTCTGTTTACTGAATTTTATTATGAAATTTGCCTAAATTTTGCAAAAAATTTGGTTTGGTAGATGCCAGAGATGTGTAAAGTATGAAGAAAGCGAAATAATAATAATTTAATTATTGATATAATTATAAATAGATCGATTATAAATTTTATACGATTTTTCTATAATTAATTTTTGTAAAAAAAAAGCTATTACTTACATCTATACTAATTGTTAAGATCTAAAGCGTGTTTTTATAAAAGAATACATTAAAAATAATTTTAATTGCCCACAATTAAAAAAATTATTTAACATTCGATACATTTCTTATCTTTTATTATTTCATATTTGTTTTTTCTTTATTTAGTATTTATAGATCCGTACTGAATCGATTTTAGTGTCTTCATGGAAAATGCATTTCACTTAGTCGATTTAT
This sequence comes from Chalcis sispes, assembly GCA_949987625.1. Lineage (NCBI taxonomy): Eukaryota > Metazoa > Arthropoda > Insecta > Hymenoptera > Chalcididae > Chalcis > Chalcis sispes. Next base: position 14,415,653 of record OX465095.1, on the reverse strand, counting down.
TATTAAAAATGTTTTAATGTTCTCGTTATTAAATTTTTTTTTTTTTTTTTTTTTTTTTTTTATTATTTTTTTAATTATTTAAAACAAGGTCAAAACCTAATATGCTCCTATTAGATAATGATGAGCTCGGTAAAATAAAGCAAAAAATGTAAGTCATGTTTTTGCATTATATTTTTCAACGATATCAAATTTTGTTTGTTTTTTTTTTTTTTTTTTTTTTTTTATTTAAAATAAAAATGAGATATCGACGTTGTTTTAGATATTAAATCGTAAAAAATACGCTCGTTGTTGGATTGTACTATAAAATCTTAATAATTAATTCTATCCTTTAAAATATAAAATTTAATTACGTAAAAAAATCAATATTTTCTAAACAATTTCTATTTTTAATTTTATTTGCAATTTTTTACGAATGTATTAGTAATGTATTAGTAATATGAGTACTGTTTATATTATGATAGTAGATTGATGATGACGCGTTATTATGACGCGAGTATCTATACAAACATAATAGAAGAAGCTGTATATGATTAATTTTCTAATATTTTGGAATGTTGGTAATAATCAAAATATAATTTAAGTTGTCTTTGATACATAATTGTTGTATAAAAATACCGTTAAAATTTTTCTTTTGTTTTTCTCTATTATACATATGAATTAATGACCGTTTACAAACTGGGTATTTATTATTATTCTTTAAAACGAAATTAAATGTTCGAAGTAAGCTATTTTTGAGTAATTTATTTATAAGTAAAAGAAAATTTTAGAGATAATTTATATTAATCAGCACAATCAATCACTTTATAGAAATATTTGCAAAAAATTGAGATAAAAAAATTTTTAATTTAAATTTTTAGTAAGCTTTAGAGAATTAATACAATAATTAATCGATAAATCTGATTATCCGCAAAAAAAAAAAAAAAAACTACAAATTTATCTATAGATCGACTATTTTTCTTTAATACTCATTATAACGTCAGTAAAAGAGAGCGTTTATACGATTAAGTAGGCGTTTCGTAACAAAACCAGTCGCTTGGCTCGCTACAAAATTCTCGTCCAGTGTTAAATAATTTCCACGTTAATCAGCGATAAGATTAAGTACTAATACATGCCATTGTCCTGGTAACAAACCTACACTCGAACGATAACTAACGTCCGATATACGTACACCGACATTATGCAGCCTACTTATTAATAAAACGCTCGCGCGCGCATTCATTTTCTTAATGCGCGCGTTTAGGCCGTTGCTGTATTTTATTTTTTTTTCTTTTTTTTTTCTTTTTTTTTTTTTTTTTTCCTTGCGGACCATAAAAGGGCCCATCAAGGAGTAATTTTAAGACTAAAAGTTACAACCCACGAACCTCGTGATGATGCGAATGTTGGAGCATGAGAAAATCGGGAGCCGGAGGCGGCGGTTGGGGATGTTGTTGTTCGGTTGCACCCGGTACCTCCTGAAGTAGTCCCACGTGGTCGGCCCAACAATCCTCGGACATATCCATGTTTGCGGATTCACTCGTACGATCCAGGCGAAACGATCGGATCGGTTGCGCTTAGCTTCTCTGATTTGTTGCACAAAAACTTTCGCGGAACTGATCGCACGAAAATTCGATTGCGATACCGGTGATTTCACTGTGTGTGTATTTGTGTGTCTAAAGTATCGCCGATATCGAAGCACTGCTTTTTTTATTTTCTTTATCTTATTCTTCTCACACTAATGTCAAAGTAGCCCGACGCACTTGTCTTCGTTATCGGTTCCCGAGTCCATCGGGAGAACGTTTTTCCTCTCTCGATCGGTCCTCACCCGATGTCCACGATCTGACCGATCTACCGAATGAGAAATCGATTCTCGCGCACGCACCGATTCCAAAGCGCCGTTCGAGCTGTCAAACTTGCGCAGCTTTCTCGATAGCCTCAGAGAGATCGGTATAACTTCCCCAGCCGATCTCGCTTAGCAACTCCCACTCTCTCCCGCTCTTTCGAAACTTTTTTCCTTACGATAGCCTTATATTTCCCCCTCTCTCTCTTTCACTCTTGCCCTCTTGTTCTGTCTCTCTCTCTCTCTCTCTCTTTCTTTTTCTCTCCCTCTCTCTCTTTGAAAAAGCCAAAGAGTAAATGTCGCGAAAGAGGAGAGAAAAAGCAGAAGGAAGAAGAGAACGGATATCTGGAGAGTTGCGTGGAGCGTCCGTCCTGTCGGTGATGGTCAGTCGGCGTGGAATGAAGTTCGTCGCGGCGGGGTTAGGCTAGGTGTCGAGGCCAGGGGAGGAGAGCGTGTGTGCAGGAGCGCGCGCTGCTCTCTCCCGCCGCCGTCGTGCGATGAAAGAGAGAGAGAGAGATAGAAAGAGAGAGAGAGAGGACAGACGGAGGGCTTCCACCGCGCGGTGCGCCCGCGGAGAGTCGTGTGTACGTGCAGCATCAGAGAGAGAGAGAGAGAGAGAGAGATCCCCGCTCGCTTGTTCGTTCGCGTGTGTTTGCTCGCCGAGACGTCGGAGAGTAGATGAGAGAGAGAGAGAGAGAGAGAGATACACGCGTATGCGCGAGCGCGAAACCTCGAACGTATAGTTATATATATATACATATATACACGTATATACATGCGTGGGTACACGTATGTGCGAGTACACGGTGGGAAGGGAGTAAAGGGAGTCGCGAACGAACGGAATTACAGAGTGAGAGAGAGGAGGATTTCGTTGGATGAGAACGTTAAAGAGAAAGAGAGAGAGAGAGAGAGATAAAGTGGTAGGATGGAGATAGAGTGGGGTACACAAGGCGTAAGGCTTTGCCTGCCCTAGTCGTGGCTGGAGGTGGCGCCAATACCTGCCCTCTTTCCCTCCCTGCTGTGCTCCGAGGTACGTTGCGAGGGAAAGAGAAAGAGAGATAGCGAGAAGAAGAGTGGAACGTATAGACGTACACGGTATAAATGGTGAACTGAACGCGCACGCGTGAGAGGCAGACGGAGTCGCAGGAGAGAAAGAGCGAGGGCGAGAGAAATAGAGAGAATGAATGGGTGGAGAGGAGGAAAGAATGAATGAGAAGAAGAATTTCGTTGAGTGCGTGTGCGTGTTTGAGCTCCGATGCGATTTCGCGTTGTTATATCCTGAATTCTTGATACGGAACGTATGTATATACATATATATATATATATATACGTTTTTCTGTATAGATGGCAAAAAAGTTTTTTTTATGCAGACGTACGCCTGTGTTTTGGCTCTTTTGAAGGTTTTTTTTTTAATTTTTTCTTTTCTTGTTTTTTTTTGTTTTTTTTTGTTTGTTTGTTTGTTTCGAACAGAGGGTAGGTGAAAGGGAAGGATGGAAGTTCGTTGTTTTTCGGAAATTACGAGTTTGTATAAGCGAAAACGGCATGTACGTTTTGTTTTATTTTCTTTTTGTATATATGTATACGCGGTGCTATGAATGGCATTTTAGTTAAACGCGCGAGCGTAGTGATTAATTATGAGTAGTGCTATTTTCGTGACGTACATTTTGTATGGTTTTAGTGATTTAGTATTTTGATAAAAGCCTAAATGAAAGTGATATAGTTGCACTTTACTCAAAGTTAAAATGCTAGTTTGAAAATTTATTGTTGTCATGAAATTCAAAATATCACGCGACACGAAACTATTTGTCCATTTATAAATTTAGACATTTTTAACCATTTTTAACGAAATGGGTTATAATGTTTACAACCAAAGTCTTTTTTATTCTATAAAATATAAAAAAAAAAAAAAAAAAAAAAAAAATTAAAAATTATTATTCAATATATAAGTATTTCCAATTATTATTTAAAATTTTTTAAAATTCTAAATTGAAAATCAACATTACGTAACTCATTTACAACAAGAATTTCGTATATATTATAATTCGATGAAAAGTTTATTGTGAATAGTATATAACGCAGGAGTAATTAATGAAAAGATAAGATACCCTATGGGTCACAAATTTGCGGGTCACTACAAGTAGAAACTGCGGTATTTTCTATAATATTAAGCAACGAGAGCTGATACCCACGTACTGGTCAAAGTTTCGACCAACCGTATCCGTTATGGTGGCTCTCACGATAAATGTTTCGTGGTTATATAAATATATACAATAATAATAATAATAATAATAATAATAATAATAATAATAATAATAATAATAATAATAATAATAATAATATAATGAAATGATTATATCATTTAAAGTTTGAAAAATTAAGATACCAATGTTTTTACGATAAAAAACTTATGATAAAAAAATGATAAAAAAAAAAAAAAAAAAACAAAGCATTTTTAATGTAAAGAGCATTTTTTTAAAATAAAGAATAACCTTATGTCAAAATGGACATTTACTCGTACGGCATAAAAATGTTCATTCCCAACGTCGTGTTTCCTTGCAAACGGCAACCTCTTACAAATTTCTTATTCGCTCGCAATAATGGACATCTCGTATATATTCAGCAAGAGTCCTTACTCGCATCTTTGATTCTCCATACTTTATTACCACGAGAGCGAAGTTCGAAGCCGATACCGATCGATCGGCCAATAAATTGCCCTGGAACTAATTGCGCGAGGCACTGTAGATCGCATTGGCTTGTCTTATTTACTGGAAATTTCGCACGGAGGAATCGAGAAGATTCGACTGTTTTGCAAATTATTTTAAATTCTATTTCAGTCTTTCGTTTCATTAAATAAGTCTCTCTCTCTATCTATCTATCATTTTCTTTCTCTCGTTTATCTTTTCGCCGATCTCCATCGTGGCTTTGAAGTTGAATTGTTAATGTTGAAAACGAAATAAGCTCTCGGTATATCGAGGCGAACGTTTCGTGAGAATCGCGACGAAACTCTCGAGGATTTTGTTGAGATCGCGTGATAATACGCAAATGATAAATGGTCTTTAAAGATTTTGTTTAATTATTTGTGGGAACGAACGTATTATAAATTTTGGTTCTTACTGATATAAAAAAGAACTTTATAACAAGATATATTTTATTATTATAATATCTTAATTGTAATTATTAATTTATAATGTAAAAATAATTCACGAGACCAATCGTATTTCTTAATATTCTTCGATGTACCGTTGAAATAAAAAAATTTTAAGCATGTAACTACAAGCACTGACGTTATGTATCAACTATAACTATACCAAATGTAAAATTTCATCCTTGGATAAATTTAACAACCGAACTTACCCAGTTTAAATTTTCAAAAATTTAATTTTTCAATTTCATTTCAATTCGAAAGTGATTAAGCTAAATTAAAATTTTTAATGTCGCGTGTGTGTGTTTATGTGTGCATTTCATGCATTTACATATTTAAATTCTATTGAATAATTAATTCGGTTCACGAATTATAAACCAATCTAAAAGTGTATATTCTTGTTTCCTGATAGGTTATTTGTATTTAAAGTACAATGAAGTTGCTAGATGCCAATTATCATTATCGCCACCGAAATTACCGAATATAAAATGTTCACCTTAAAATTTAAGGGATTTAATTGATCGAATAATGCTTTTTATTTAATTTAGCTGCAATATTCGGTTATTTTATTATTGCGATATTTTACACTGTAAAATTATAGGTAAAGTATTTTAAAGTTTAAATATACTTTTAAGAATTGTTTGTATAAATATTCTAAAATTGTTAATATTAAAAATATAACCGTGAATATATTCAACGAGTTATAATCTATTATTCCTATTGTACACACTTATCTTTTCGCAAAACAAATGCCGTTTATTACAGTTACTTTAATTAAACGAATGTAATTAGCCATTTTTCTAAGATAATATAATTTCCTTAAAATCCTTCTTAGATTTAAGATCAATAGATTTCTATATACTACCTTGCTTCATTTCTCATTTTAATTATTTCTCTATATATACATATTTTTTTCTTATATATCATTTCGTAAGAACGCTTACATAAACAACGATCTCGTGCATTGAAAATTATCTTATACAATTAAAATAATTATTTTAAAAATTATGCTGACAATGTAGTGAAAAATGTGTCACGCTAATTTTATAATTTTTCTTTCATTCCGTTTTTTTTTTTTTTTTTTTTTGTTAAATTACAAAACAAACTAAGTACATCATCTTTAAAAAAAATATATATATATATATAATCGTGCAAATGATACTTTTTCAAACAAAAGCCGCTCGACCAACAACTAGAAATCTACAAACACTCGATATTTTTTAATTTCATTCGTTTCCTCTCGTAACGTCAACTCGGCAAAGTCAAAGCCGACCGCTTCTCATACATAATCTTCTCTCCCGCATAAGTACGAATCCTTAAATACAAATACACACACACACACACACACACGCGCGCGCGGGCGCGCGCGCACGCACACACAGACGCGTACGTATATATCGGTGCTTTGAATCGTCCGTTCACCGAGTATTCGTACAGGTGCAGCGCAGCGAGTATTAGCGCACCCGTATGCTATGTACACGTGAAGAAACGGCTGCTCGTCGATTCTTACATATACATACACATATGTGCATGTGTGTTTGTGTGTTAGCAAGGAGATGAAGGTGTCTCTTTGCGATGGTTTCGCCGAGTTTGACGTTGACGAGCTGCTGGTACTACACAAGAGATGGATCGGATATGTAATATCGTTTTATAAAACTTTGCGAACGAGAAGCGATGCAAGTTTATCGATGCAGGTAACTTAAGTTTAAAAGCCGATTATACTTTTTATTAAACTCGAGGGATAATTTTTATTGAAATAATATCGCTTAATAAGAAATTGAAATGTACAGGTGAATAAAATTTTTATAGGGGAGGTTATATCGGTGGTACATATGTATAACTGCATCTTAATTATCGATAAATTAATGTGAAATATTTTTTGCAATGTACATAAGTAGTATAGAGATCGTATTGATAAGGGGTTTATTTTCGAAAATGAGTGATTTTTAATTTTCTTATTTCACATTTTATATTAATTTTACAAACTTTTTAATATATTTTTAATAACAGTGAATTTTTATTTTAATTTGTAACGTACATAATCTTACTTATACACAACAGATGTATGAATCTTTATAATACTTTTATTGAGAAAAAAAAAGACACTAAATATATATTGAAAAAAACTAAAAAAAAAAAAAAAAAAAAGAAAGAAATTCAATCTATATTGTACACATGTTTTTTATAAATAAGAATAATTTTTAATCACATCAATCTAAAAATATACGCGTCAAATTAAAACCAACGGCATCGTTTTATAATTCAATGCCGAGCGTGAAAGAAGTGTCTCCGTCAAGATGAAATTGAAAAGCTCGAAAATTTATCTCCGCTAATTACTCGATTAAAAGCGACGAGAGAGAGAGAGAGAAAGAGTAGAGTTAAACAACATCGTGCGCTACGCGTCCGTTCAACAAAATATCCACGTGCGCTTATGCACGTCTACATAATACAATATATACTCTTATGCCGCTTCACTGTCAATTACCTATGCTTATACGAAGGATTCGACGACGCGGCGGCACTCGGCTATTATATGTGTTCAGCACTTCTCCGCGCGCGCGTATGTGTACATATGCACGCTCATTTTCCAAACGAACTCGCGCAGTTTAGCGAATGATGCATATATATATATATATATACGTACACACACTGTTGTAATTGACCAAGTCTCCTGCTGGACGTACGTATGTGTACACCGAGGCAATAGTTAAAGAGTCGAGGAGGTATGTATACGGAGCACGCGGTACGTGTAGCGTCGCGAGAGTTGCGGCTACTCTAGCTCGATTCTATAGAGAAGGAGAGTTGAAAGAGAAAAAGAGCCTCAAAGTTACTTGCGGTAAGGCCGCAGAGAAAAATGGATAAGGTTGACGTACATATTACACATCATTTTTCTGGCTTTGAACGTCTATTGGTTTTTGTGGATAATTATTGTGGGAAAATTAAATAGAGAAAGGGAGTCGCTGGATTTGTGGAAATGACATAACCGGTACTGAGATCTTTTTGATTTTATGTAACGATATAGTTAAAAAATGTCGAATGCCGTATGTTAATGAATTTAATGTTTTCAATAAGTATTTTTCTGATTTATATAAAATTAATCCAGTCTATTTTTGAAAAGTAAGTATTTAGAAAAAAAAAAAAAAATAATAATAATAATAATAATAATAATAATAATAAATAATAATAAATTAAGGACTAAAAATTCAAATCGCATTATTTCAGTTTTAAAAAAAAAATTGATATTTATTAGTTTGTAACGAGAGTTGGACATTGCGACTATACGATTATCCATATTGAAAGGACTTCGCTGTCTGTGACATGGATTTATTGTGCCAGAAGTCAGTAGTAACATGTCTGTCTACTAGTTTCGTATTATAGGCGTATCATATTACATTGCAATACACTCTAGAATAGCTAATGAGGTAAGACACTCAATAACTTTTGATTTAGATACTATAGCAATAATCGAAACAAAGCTGAATTTTATCGTTGTTCGTCGGGTATATTGTTTCCGAGATTATTTTACAATTTTATTACAATAATAATAAAAAAAAAAAAAACGTTATAATATTTTCATAAAAGTTTACAGATTGTTGAGTAATTCAATTTTTATGAAAAAATAAATGTACGTATATGCGCACATATTAAAAAAATAATAAATCTTGTGTATACCTGATATTAAAATAATTAACTTAAAAATATTTAAGCACTATTTTATTCTATCCACTAATTACAATATGTAAATCATATACTAATTTTACGAATATATACACCATATCAAATAGCCGCACTTTCCGAACGTAGAAAACGTAATTGTTTCGGAAATTCTTTTATAATATTTTTTATTCTGAGAAAAAAATATATAGACGCGCTTATTAGACGACTTTAATTCGTTCATTAAAATTATTTTATAATTTCCAAGTGAAATATCAAAATTGCAGCGCTCGAAAGCATCGAGCGTGCGCGCAATCATCAATTTTAAATAAATTTGCATCTTTCTTTCACTGGCATTTCATACGTTGTCGCGACGCGTTACTTGAAAAGGAAAGAGAGAGAGAGAGAGAGAGAGAGAGAGGAAGAGAGAGAAAGAGAGAGAAAGAGGGAGGGGTTGGGGGAGGAAAAAAAATAACAACAATAACGAAATAAAGCGAAAAATAAAGTTATTCGTCTTAAAATCGCCCATAGATTAAGATATTTATCTACAGCTTAAATGCGCATTAAATAAAGAGCGCACGAAAATTACAACTACCGCGCTACTATATGTTACGCGTGTATACGCAATGTTAAGCACGCGATGGTACACGTATGTACGCACATTACAATCTGAGTATCCCGAATAACAAAAAGAGAAAGAATAATGTAAAAATATTCGAACTCTTACACACAACGGGACGCTTTGCGAAAGGTAATATACACATACATATATACAGGATGGAAAAATCTCTCGCGCACGAAAGAGAAACAATTCCCGATCATTAAGCGGTCTCGCGAGGGCCCACAGAGTTTCATTAGAATATCGCCGATATAAGGGATTTAATTAAAAAACCGTATGCACACATGCCGAACTCGCTCGCGCGATTCGCGCTCTTCCTGTGTCGTCACACCAAACGAACTCTCTGTACCTGCGTATTTGTACATTATGTAGTTGCATCTTGTAATCTCTCTCTCTCTCTCTCACTTTTTCTCTCTTATTTTCGCTCTCTTTGTTGTGCATAACTATGTTGCGTTTTTAAAAGCGAATTAACGTATGGGTTATTTCCTCTTTCGTTGCATCTTACATGCTCGATATGTAATTTCTTACAATTATTTTTTATGTCTTCCTTTTAGTTTAGTCATTACTTGAATCGAGACAATGTACTAAAATTAAACATGTATAATTACGTAAGAGATTTTTGTCTCTCGGCATACAAGCAATTTGTTCACTTATTTCGCTTGAAATTACGTTTACCGACGACAAAATGATTTGCCATGTATGCCATCAAGCCAATTAATTAGTTTATTAATTATGCAATATGTAAATTTGACAAGTAAAATTAACAATCAAGTATTTAATCCTCACAATAAAGTAAAAATTAACAAAAAGATTATCTGCAGTTAATTTTAATTTCCAACACAAAAGAAAGAGGAAGAGAAAGAAAGAGGAAACAACTAAAAAAGAAAGTAAAGCCTAATTGCATAAAATTTCAAAAAGTTCGCATTTCTTTATTCGCCGTATCGAATTACCACTTTCGTGCGGCACGCATATATACGTACGCGCGCGGACGTTTACTTTTTTCGGTTACTTCTTCACCCATCGTTACTTTTCGACGTATACGTATATATACGAGTAGCACAACGGGCGCAGGTCTTTCTCACTCGCGCGGTCCTTCGCATAACCAAACTTCCTCGGCAAGTTATACCCACCGCGAGCTTACGACACAAGCCGCACGGTAATTAGTAAGATCGTTTATACTTAATTACGCCGCCTCGACATTGCGATGAAGGTTAAGGAACTTGCGACCCATGATCAGTCAGGGCGAATATTTGATTTGAAATTGAAAGCGTGCCGCTGATTTGATTTTCATGCCTGAGCTTTTAGTTGCGGAAGTTTTTAGTTAATGTGATTAAAAATTTATTGTAGCGATTATTAAGTGTTCGTTTAGAAATAATCAATGATGTAATTCAATTGACAAAAACAAAGTATCTATGCGTGATAAATGTAATAAAATTCATTTCCTAAAGTAATTTGAATATGCTTAAATAATACAAATAAAGTGGTATCATCGTTTTTTTTTTTTTATCGATAGTAACATCGATAAGCCAATTTAACAAAAAATAAAAAAAGTAAAAAACAAAATTCGTCTATCTAAAATCGCAAGAGCGACAACGTAATCAAAATCGTTCGAAGTCTCACTTTTGCCGTCCGTCTCAACACAGTCGCCCAGTTGCAACTCAAGTACTCGCTTACCGTATAACTATAAGCACGGAAACTTGCACGGACAAGAGCAACATTCGTGAAAATATTGCCCCTCGTAAATAACGCCAAAATTTATCGCGGCTGTGAGGTTATTACGCGTCGAATAAATATAGAGTGCGCGTTGCACTCTTGCAAGCTCGTTGCCTCCATGTGTCCCCTTTCAGCTAAGAGCCCACATAGGAGCGTATAGCTTTTTAGATAGCTTTGGTAGATGGAAATTGCGCCTCGTTAATTAACACACGAGAGTTTGCGAGATCGGGCATAGAACTTGAATATTTAGGCACGAAGTTTTTTTAAAATATCGATTTTTCATGGACGATATTATCGCCGTCGATATAACGTTCTCGACTTACCCGTATTTATACACTAATTTAAGTTCGACGTTCGCGAAGAAACGTCCACCGAAGTATAAGTTAAGCGTTCAACAATTACAATAATAATGCTTAATGGCTGAGGGCGCGGTGAGAGATCTCATTTTCGAGATATATTTTACTTTACGTGTGCGTATTATGTGTACGGTACACAGGCGCATTCTCGCGCGAGCGATGGAAAACCTGTTTTTGTGGTTTTGTACACGTGTATATACGTATATATAGATAAATATGAGGTAGATGCGTTTTGTGCGCAATTTATAATGTGGGGGATTCGGTGAAAATAAAAAGGACGGTTAATCAATTATAGCCAAACGGTTGTTTTTAATGAATTACGTGTTTTGTATATTTTATAAGTTTTCACGAAGATACATATATACGATAGAGGCTGTTTACATTATTTATTTCAATGAATATTATTTTTAAGAATATTTGCAAAAAAAAAAAAAAAAAAAAAGAAAAAAAAGAAAAAAAAAAACAATTAAAATAGGAATTTTTACACTGTTTTTAAAATAAACTACGATATATTTTATTACAGTTTTAAAAAATAGTGTGTGTGTGTGTGCGCGCGTGTGTGTGTGTTTGGAGGATTGTAAGAGTAATCTAAATTTATTTCGAAATTTATTTTATCTTTTTAATCCTAAAAAAAATATAATTTTTTACAAAACATTGGGATTTGAAATTATTCAAGTATTTCGCACTCACACGGTAACAACGAAATAAAAAATAATTAAAAAAGTCGATCGTCTCACGCACGATAGAATCAGGGAGAGAAAGAGCAAGAGAACTAAGAGTTCAAGCATTTTGGCGAGAGAGAAACGATGCTTCATCCATTCGGTGCGGCGTAGAAACGAGGAAAATTGCGCTCGTGTATAATCGCGTGCCAAGTGCATGTCCGAGAGTCGCGACGACGAAGGTTATGTACTTAATTAACGTTCTTGGGCGAGCGCGAGACGACGCGGTAGCGATATAACGCGTGGGCCTTTTGATATCCGAGCTCCCGAGTAGTCGAAAATCCTTCCCCCGCGCTAATTATTTCGAAAATTTATTAATGGCACTTTGCTGCGACAAGTGGCCGATCGCGTGAATATTGCGATATTGCTCTTTCTCTCTCTCTCTCTCTCTCTCTCTCTGTTTATCTTCGCGTTGGCATAAAACTTGACATCAAGAATAAAATTTGAGAATTTATGAAGATATCACTTGTTTTTTTTGTATTATATAATGATATTAAAATATGTTTGACATCACGAAAATATCGTTTCTTATGCGTGATTTGTGTTAATTCATTTGCATAGTTATCTCATTATATTTTATAACTAATGTGCACAAATCGTATCGCAGAATTATTTATAAATTAAATGATATTGATTTTAATTATTATTCGTAAAATTACCAATATTCAAAAGTTTTGATGGATATAAAAACAAATTTGCTAGTAAATTTTTTTTTTTTTTTTTAATGTATTAAAGTCCAAATTCAACCTTAATTTCATACAATATTTACATCCGCATATCATTCTTGCTTTTGTATGAAATAAAATCTTTATATAAGCATTTCATAAACAGAAAAAATTTTCATTTTATTTTTATTTAAAATATAAATAAATATTATAATCATTAATTTTTTTAATAATTTATTAAGAATTTAAATATAATTTATAAATAAAATCAAATTCTAACAATTTATACTTTTATTTTAAAAGCATAATTCAATTTAATACCGTTTAATGTTTTTTCATATTTATTAATGAAAATATTTTTAAATATAATTTTTATTAAAAAAAAAAAAAAAAAAATTACTGCTATTTTGTACTGAATAATGAACAATTTTTAATTAAAAAAATTTATTTTAAAATAAAAATATTAAATAAAAACAATGTGTTATACTTATAATTTTATTTAGAACAATCTTATTCAGACTCGTAGAAAATAAGAAAGTAACATCGATAAGGTCACTCATCTATTACTTCTTTATTACAAGAGAAATTACTCATATGTAGGTGTGCTAATACATCATGCTATAACTATATATATACATAAATATACATATATAACGGTGTACTTTGCTGGGCGCGTGCTATTAGCCGCGACGAGCAGTTAGGTTAGTCAGGCTACAATGGCATCGCCCAGTGAGTTGTCTCTCGAGGAAATTCGCAAGTATTTGCTGGACAACGGTGGCTCGGCTCGCAATCAGGATCTCGTGAAGCACTTTAAGAAATTCCTCACAGATCCGGAAACCCGTGGTATGTATTTTTTCTTCCTAAAATTTCAAAGAAATGAAAAAAGATTGCTTGACGAATGGACACTTTATCTATCGATATTTTCCTGAATTCTGCGCATTTTTCAGTTTTTTAAATTGAATTACAAAAATATATTCATTTTTTCAGTGGAGGCTCGCAACAGATTTAAGGAATATATCAACACCTTGGCGACAATCAAAACTGAAGAGGTACGTTGTTATCGTTTTCTTGTGTATACTTGCCAGACTATTGTTTTCCTTTGCACCAGAGGAAGACAGAGCGACTTGTTGCATGCTGAAATGGTTAAAGTGGTATTTTGCTGCGACGTTGCCGTATTTTCTTTACTTTTAAGTTTTTATCTTTTGAATGACAAGTATCAAAAGTGCCGGTTTATTTTTAATTTGTGACGAAATCTGTGTTTTATAAAGTGTATAAAATTTTAAGTTTTGAGGTTAACCATAGAAGATACTATTGAATTTTGTTCACTTATTAATTTATGGATTTCTTGATAAATTTCAAATTCTTACATTTATATCAATAAATTTTAAGTGAATCAGTGAGAGTATTTAAATTTGTATGTTTGTGACTAATAAATTAGTTATCGTTAAATGATATTGTGCTCATAAAATTCAATTACAATTATGCGACAATTATATTTATGGTTATTTGAAGTTATTCTTTTAAATATATAAAAATTTTAGTTTCTAATTTATTCATTGATAAATTAAACTTAAAATTTGTCTGATGATTTATGACATTATAAGTGAATATTTTTTTTTCAAAATGAATTTATATTTTTATTTAATTCAATAATTATTATATTTAAATTCAAAGTAAAACTAATATGTAAATTCTTTATAATTTCATAAATGAGGAACTTATTAGATTGAAAATTATTTTTTCCAGGGAGAAAAGTATCTCGTATTGAGAAAAAAATTTCGTCAACCAAGTTTAGATTTATCGTCACCTACTTTAAGTTACTCAGGATTTCCTACTTCACCTATATCCACGCCTGATCTTGCAACTCCTACATCACCATTAAGAGAACCACCCCCATATAGACCTCCACCAATAGCTCCTCTTAGTCCTATTAAAAATACATCTTCACCAATCAGACGTTATTCACAAGAACCTCCAGTTGGTTTACCTGTTAGTTTATCAAGTGTTCAACCTGTTGTTGAAGAAAATGTGTCATCTAGTATATCAAGAATGGCAGATGCTGCGGCAGAAACCAGTACACCTGTCACATCTCCACCAGTGCCACCGAGACGTAAAAGTCAAGATAAAATTAAATTGGCTAATAAAGAAAATCAAAATTTTGAAAAAGGAAAAAATGGAACTGAACCGATTAAGGTTAGTTAATTTATTAATGTTTACAATATTTAATGAATGACAACTCTAAAAATAACAGTGTTCTTGTCTTCATTTATAAAATATTCTATTTTATTTTTAAATATCATTTTTTTTAGTTGAATAATTAATTTAATATATAAAGTTAATTTTTTTTTTTTTTTTTAAATTTATTTATTTAATTTTTATATAAATTTGAAACATTTTTATTAAAAATTTTATATTAAAAATATTATGAGAAATTCAATAATTTATGAATATTTTAAATAATTTTTATAAGGCAATGCGTATTAATAAATATATATATAATTGTATTTAAAAACATAAAGTAAACAAGTTAATCAACCGATTATTGCTTATGATGATTTATCACAATAATTAAATGTTATTGTGAAAAAAATATTTAAAATAAATAAATTTAATAATTAACTTTTATATTAAAAAATTTTGCACATTTATTAAGTAGTTTGACAATGTAGAAAACGTAGTACGTAGTATGTGTAGTACAGTAGTGCATTAGTAGTGCATAGTGAAAATAGTTATTAACAATTGCATCTATAACTAGTACAATATTTAATTAGAGCTTGTTTTATTGATTTTGCTTTTTTGTATTATTGTATTGATCAAGAGATTTTTATCTTTTCACGAGCTTTTCTTATTCACATTTTTTATTCGTATATGTATGCACGTACGTAGTTTGCGCTTTATTAAGTTATTATTTATCGCTCAAAAAATTTTGCATCACAGCAGAAATTGATTAATCTTTATTACGATTATTAAACTCTTGTAGATGAAAAAATTTTAATAAAAGGATATAAATATTTAGTAATCCAATGAACATACATATATGTACTATTGATCTATAAGAAATAAAAAATTATTTAACAATCGCAATAAAAATATTAACTTAATATTTAATAGTTGCGCGTGGCAAGTAATTCATAGTAACTATCATATCGTGACTTGCTTAATTTCAATTTTATCTGATAATTTGTCAATTTTGTTACTAAATTTATTCCAATAATTTAATTTAAATTTAAAAAAGTTTTGCTTACCTCGCAATAATTTTAATAATTTAACAAACGTAATAATATTATAAAAATATAGAGAAAATAAAAAACGTTTTTAGATCGATCTATTTCTGCTGCGTGCAAAATAATAAAGAAACTTAATTTATATAATGCTTCTCTCGATGTCTATCCTTATCTTGCAATACAAAGCGATAAGTATTCTTATCACCGTGTCGCTTCATCTCTCTTATAATCGTCTTTCTTCCTCGACTCTACACTTGGCTAACCCGATTGTATTATTTTTCGTGTGTCGGCGACCGCACAGGTTATTATTGGATCGCACATCTTTAATAACATAATTATCGACTGTGACGCTCTCTTCTTTCAATCTTCGAAAAATATTTTCTTACGCAAAATTCTGTGATTCTAAATTTGTGTGCGTATTTCGCGCACACGCTGTATTTTCGTTGGTTTTCGTTAACCTTTTATTTTCATAAATTTATATACATAATTGTTGGTGGTGTTTGGGAATAAAAAAAAAACAATAAGGAAGTGGTTTATTTGTGTGGGCATGTCATTTTCTTTCTTGACTTATCTCTCGCATCGAGACAGCATTTCCAATCAGAATTTTGAAAAAAGAGAAACGAAAAAAAAATCACGATTGAAAATGCAGGAGGACGAGGCTTCAAATTCGTCGTCCTCGTCGTCGAATCAGCTGACGCCGGCGGAACAGCTGAGCGTGCGCGAGAGAATGCAGCGGTTCAACCGAATGGCTACCGAGACGGATCTACCTGCGCGGCCGAGCGTCTCCACGCCGCCGATTAAAAAGCGCTCCGATAAGGTAATGTCATTCATAATTTATATATTTCTTTCTTCTCTAAATAGCCGATCTTTTAATATTATAGTAGCTTTGCACTTTTTATATGCATATACATATACATATACATATACATATATACAATTTTGTAGAATTTTTAAGCAATATTTATGCTACATAGATGTGCAATTTCGTATAAGTTGCATTTTAAGTAGTTTTTATATAATAGCATTTGGTAAGAAAATTTTATTTGATTATGTAGTATGCATTTGTCGTATGATTTTCAATGGATTTATATGTATACATTTTTAAATTATCACATATAAATATATAGCTTTTGATATATTAATTATTTAAATTCATCGACAAGTTTTCAAATTCCAGGCTCACATTGAATAAATTAATATTTTAAAGAAATTTTCATTAGTATAGATTAAAAATATTTTATTTGTATATACATTTTTTTGTTAGTTTTCAGTTTGTTCTTTTATTTAAGAAATATTTTTAAAAATTTGTTTATTTTATTAATATTATAGATAAATGTAAAAATTAAAAAAAAAAATTATATTTATAAAACATTTTATTAATTTTAATCACACCTAACATTTATATATTATATAAAATCCCCGCACAAAATATATTATCATAACCGAATATTTTATAACATTTTTTAATCGATTTACAAGTCCTAAAAATTTTATTATATAGATTATAAAAATTTTATTATTGTAGTTATCAAATAACAATCATATTTTATTAATATATTCATGTCGCATCTTGGCGATCGGCGCTATTATTATCTTAACTCTTTTGTAAATTTCTCCGAAATCCCTTCGTAACTCGACGAAACTCGACCAAATCAACATAAAAGGTTAATGCCCATCGACAGGATACAAATCCTCTCGAGATGCAATATGAGTATAAGTTCGGACATTCATCGCGCATACGAAATTTTCAAGCTACTACCGAGAAATCGTATGCCTTTGATGCGACGTCGCTTTGTAACAAGACCCTTTATTGTTCATTCTTAATTCTCTTCGTTTCGATTCTTCGATCTCGTTCCTCTTATTTCTTTCTCTCGATGTATTTGGCGCCTTTCGCGTTAATCTAACACGTTACCAATATTTATAACATTTGAATATCCTGTGCGCGTGCGTTCGTTCTACGTATCTCGCGTTGGCATCAGGATGTCGCTAAGACGTCGTCGTAAATCATAATTAGCCGAGCGTGAAATCAAGAATCGCAAGGGATAAGACATTAAATCGTCTCTTGCGTTGTTAATTGTTTTGTTTATGTTTGTAATTTTTTCGAATTATGCTTTATAATGAAATTTATGCATAACTTAATAACAATCGAATTAGGATTTTTTGTTGAAGTACATATGTATATAGGGTTTAATTTCATTATTGTGTTATTCTTGAAAAAACAAAGAAGTTTATTAATATTTAATATACTGTTCAACACAATGACAAACTACTGCAACTCATGCATTTTCCAAACATTTAATTTAAAAAAAAAAAAAAAAAAACTAAAAATTCTATTCTACAACCAATCGTTACAGCATAAACCGATACATTCTCGTTTACGAGTCTAAACAACCGCAGACCACTGCAATTCCAAAAAAAAAAAAAAAAAAAAAACAAAACAAAAAAGAAAAAAAAAAGAAAAATACCCAAAGAAAAACATATAAGTTAAGAAAAAACGAAGCGAAAGGATTATCTACTCCTACATCTCGAGGCGCCCCATCAACGACAAAGTGCACGCTCGCGCGAACGTCTTTCGGACGTCCTGTGTAATCTTTTGGCGCGACTTGTCGATGCGTCGCGTCTCCTCGACAATAATACAATCCGCTGCACATGCGCTCGATTATCATGCCGCGACGCGTCATATATGTATATATATATATATATATATATATATATATATATATATATATATATATATACGTGTATCCCTCTCAGCTCGCATGAACAATGAGCTGTGAGGGAGTCGGCGAGTGTCGCGTGCCGCCGTCGGCCTGTCCTTTCTTCCCTTCAGCGACGTTGTGAATCTTTTATCGATCGATCGGTTTTCTTTGTAATACGGATTTATTGGCGATTCGTGGTACAGAAGAAAGGTTTAAGAATGATTTTATACGGCGAATTACGCGTGTGCCGTAGCTTTTAACAATAACTTTCAACAATTATAATATAAAAAAAACGGGGTTTACAATTTTTTAAGCATAAAAATTTTATTAAAATTTGTTTTTTTGCCTTTTAAACTTGAATAAATATTTTTTTTTTTTTTTAATACATTTTTAGGCTACGAAGATAAAAGCATAGCGAAAATTCTTTAAACAGTGTTTCTTGTAACAGTATTCCGTGCATTTCGATTCGTTCCGTTTTTTTAATTTTTTTCAATTTAAAAACGTTACATAACCAGCTCAAAACTTTCGGCCTTGTACAAACTTAACTTTTCTCTTCGCCATATGGAAAACTTAATCTCTCGCGGAGCATCTGGTTGTAAAACTCGCCGAGCGTTTATTTTAGGATGTGAAGAGAATGAGAGAAAGGGTAAGAGAGATAGATAGAGAGAGAGAGAGAGAGAGAGAGAACCGAGTTGCAAACCGCCTTCGTAATTCGACAGCGCGCGTGCGCATCTTTTATACCCGCGCATAAGTGCTCTCGCGCTAATTAGGATCACGCGTGTTTTGCCCTCGGGCGAAAATTTAAAACGGGGAGAAAAAAGAGAACGAGAAAGCGAAAGAGAGCGAGAGATAGAAGGGAAAGCTTACTGTATAGCATAATGTAGATATTATGTCGAAAATTGCGATGATAAAATCGTAACGACGGCATATTTATGTGAAAAAAAACAAATAATAATAATTATGAAATAATATATACAAAGTATATCGTGTGCAGTATTTTTAAAATTACTCATTATTTGCATTAATTTTATTGTAATCAGCTTTGCTTTTAAAAATGCAAATATTTAATTTTTCAACATATGTACATTTTATTTACGCATAAAATAAATATTGAAACAAAATATTGAATTTATGAACAATTCATTAATTTAATGAAATGTTTTTATTTACATTGAAAAAAAAAAAAAAAAAAAAAAAAAAAAAAAAATATTACTGAATACAGCGGAAATTATAATTTAGCCTACTTTCAAATCATTCGAGTAGTTTTTAATATCGCCGGTAACTTTATCGAAAAAATTTCGGAAGAAAGGCAAAATTTTACGGAATTTATATATGCGTTAGTTCAAAAGCGATAAGAATTTCTTGTCGAATACTGATATATCCGACGACGGTAACTTGAAGCATAAGTCGAACTCTCCGATTCCCTTCCTTACGAAAACTCCTTCGTTCTCTCTCGCTCAAGGGCGCGCCTTAACATCGTCCATGTCGAAGCTGGATTTTCGTCCACGCGCGCGCGCGAAGGTTTCTTCGCATATATTAGATACCACGCGCACTTGCGAAACTCTCTGCGCGAAGTTTGTTCGACGTTTCCTCTCTCTTTCTCTCTCTTTCTCTCTCTCTCTCTCTCTCTCTCTCTCTCTCTCTCTCTCTATCTTTCTATCTTTCTCTCTCTCCTTTTCCTTTCTCGCTTTCGGATACGGAATATCAGTCAAAGGCGAAGAAGAAGAGAGAAGAGGAGAAGGGTAGCAGAGGAAAGCAAAAGCGCGCAAGGGTGTAAACCGTGCAAAGTAATCTTACAGAATGTATATGCAAAAGAGGGTTTTGTCGAAGAGGTGAACTAGAGGAAGAAAGTGGAGGTATATATAGGGAACGTCATAACGTCGAGGTCCTCCTCGTCGTAGTCGGGTAGGTTATACGGCCACAGCTTGCACGATCCTTCCGGCAACAAGATCCGACAAGGCTTGTCAGTACGAAGTTGATCTTACTTCTCTCTCTCCCTCTCTCTCTCTCTCTCTCTCTCTCTCTCGACGCGTTTACGTACGTGTGTAACGTTGCGATGCTGGCTTTGTAAATGTGCGCGTCGATGTAAGTAAGGAGAGGGAGATCGAGCTCTCGATCGCTTTGGAAATTGCTTGTGTCTTATGCTTTTGTAACGATGGCAAAAGTTCGCTTTGAATGCTTCTCTGAGATTGGCCCGAAGTCGAAGGAAGATATTGGAGTATGGAAATTAGCTATGTGTTTTATTTAAATCAATAATTAAATATAAATTCTATTTATGACAGTGTTGATGAGATACGTTTGAATATTTAACACCTGTTAACAAATTAATGTAATTATTAGCTTAATCAGTTTACGCTACTGATTTGCATTGACTTTAAACATCGATTAATTAACGAATAAGACATATTAGAATGTTAAATGTTGCTTTACACAGTCAATATAATTATAAAGATTATATTTGGTTACAAACAATTATTTTCAGTAAAGATTGTGTAAACAAAAATACAAAAAATTATGCACACAATTAGTTAGTTGGGGCAATTAAGGTACGACAAAGCGCGTTCGCGCAATAAAATTTGCGTAGAACCTGCAAACCTAATACAGCCAAGCGCATTAATAGACAATTTCCCTATCTTGCGCCATACGTTTAAAATTGCACCACAACTACAATGTTTTCTTATTCACGATAATAAAGAGAGAAAAATAAACAATATTGCACAAAGCCGTTGGTGGACCTTACCGATTTCATCGCGCTAACCCAGACCCAAACTCCAAAACTATTATCTTAGCTGTGTATATATACGTGTATATATATATATATATATATATATACACACCAATAACCTTGACGATACAAAACTTTTGTCCTGAAGTCGCGTTTATCTCTCAATTCTAATCTATACTTTCGCTCGCTGGGGGCCGCGCGATGCTTCCATATATACCCATGATTTCTATTTTTCATTCCGATTCTCAAAGGAAAATATTCTCTATACGTCGTATAAGTGGTTATAAGCATCGGTCGCTTCCGCCGCACGATGGGTGTATACATGCATATAGATATGCGTAAGTAAGTATCCGTACGGCGGGATATCGCATTGTTTATAGATGAAATATATCGCGCATTAATCAGAGTCGTGTCACGGACGAGAGTTCTCTCTCTCTCTCTCTCTCTCTCTTTCTCTCTCTCTGTCTCTCTCTCCTTCTCGTTCTTCCTCTTAATGTCGCCTTGATGCTCTGCTCCTCTTGTAAGCCATAAAGTCGAGAGGGAAGAGATTGAGAGTCTCTAAGAATGGAGGGCACCTGCCAGTTTTGTAAGCCACCAGGCGCATAAAACGCGCGTCTGTGTACGTGTGCGCGTGTGTCTTGTTAGCGCGTCGCGTCGTCGTTGTTTTTCTCGCTCCTGTGTACTTGTGTACATACGCGAGCAATGCGGTAAGAATGATAAAGAGAGAAGTGGAAAGAACTCGGGGATGGTGTATAAACGTAAGCGTTTGCGCGCGCGATTATACACGGCTCTTTGTGCGCGGCTAGATTGCTGTCTTTGTAGCTTGAAGGATACTCGAGAAAACTTCTCCTAAAATGCAAATTCATGTAGATTGTTTTGTAATTTTATGTTCAATCGTCAAATTTTTTACATTAGTTGTATTGTAACACAAAGAAAAAAAAAGTCGATAAATTTTTTAAAATGTGTATTAATTAGTAACTCGACATTTTTCAAGGTAAAATTCAAAAATTATAATAAACATTTTAATTAATAAATTATTAAAATATTTGTATTTAATATTAAATGATAAATATAAAGAAGATGTTTTAATGCACAACAATGCGTCTTAAGCATTTTTTTTGCAACGGCGCAGGTCTATAATATTATCAGAGTAACTAAAATTTCTCTTGCATAAAGTGAAAAAGAAAAAAAAAATGCAAGTACGTCTGATTTACCAATAGAATGAAAATATTCGCACAACGAGAGCATCCGCGAGAGAAGTATACATGTATAAGAAAAGTATAACCGAACAAAATGACGAAAGAGCTATGTATATATATTAGTTATTTATGTACCTTGTGCGAGCCTCGCGTCATTACAGCTTGAGGCAAAATATGTTGTGGATGGATAGTAGGGCCGCAGTCGCGAGCGCAGCGAGCGACTAAGGCGCCTCTATCCATCCACAAAATATGAGCCGAAAGCTTTAATGACGCGAGGTTCACTCATGGTGCTTAAAAAATTTTTCAGCCTTGTAACCCGTACGAAGACTCTTACTTAGTTAACAGAATAATTAATTTTATTTTGTTGCATATCAATTAAATGCAATTTCGAACCCATACTGACAGTTCGTAAACTACAAATATCGTCTGCTAACGCATGCGCATTTTGTACACACACGCGTACATGTACATGTGTAGTAGTGTCAAAAAGTGACAGACAACATAATGTAAATATCAATATAAATTATGAAATTAAAAAAAATAGTAAATGGATTAATATTTAAAAATAAAATTAATTCTTGAACAATTATTATTTATTAAAAAATATAAATTTCTTGAGTATATTTATTAAATATTTATACAGAATAATATTTTTAACAAAAGTTTTTTTTATAAGATTTGAAGGCTTATTAATAATATTAATACTATTATAATTAATATAAATACTTTCTTATGTTATTTTTATTATAACAATACTATATTTGTTTAACACATTTTTTGTATAATCAATGAATTTTAGTCTCTTATTTAACATGAAAAAACAGTAACTTTTTTAAATATTTTAAATTTAATTTCTTCACACAAAAAACTTTTAAATCATTTATCTAAATCACAAACAAAATTATAAACTAAAAAATTATCACTTTAAAATCACTTATTATTAAATTTTTTAATTTTGCGAGATTATATTAGATTTTGCTTTTTCTATTAGTTTATTTAATTCACGTTTGCATTCTTCATCACTGTCACTATCACTCGTTTTTTTTTTTTATTATTTAATAAATTGTCCATTTTTATTCTTCTTCTCACATATTAAGAACGAATATTACCGACACACGATACACTATACTGAAAGAAAACCAAAGAAAAGCAGAGCCCCGTGGTCGCTTGAATGTACATACTGAGCGAAGGAGAGAGCGAGACAGAGATAGGGTGGTCACGTGGGAGCAATGGTGCGCGCGCTCTTATCGCTATCTCGTTCTCTCTCCTTCGCTCAACATACATAAGTCTTATTACGCGTTTCGAAAATATAAGTTTCGATGAAGACTCACATGCTAGGCTATATGAAGCGACAAATACATAGCAGTGGCGCTGTTAACTTTTTTTTCTCCTGGCACGTATACAGCCTAGATGGACGTATAGAATGACATACAGCCTAGGAGGACGTATAGAAAAATGTTAATACGATCGAGAAGGCGCTTGCGCGTATGGAAACCATTTACACGCTGACGATGCTCCGTAGGTAAGAGTCGCCGTACGGGTTAGTAGGCTGAAATAGTTATTTATGTACCTTGTGCGAGCCTCGCGTCATTACAGCTTGAGGCAAAATATGTTGTGGATGGATAGTAGGGCCGCAGTCGCGAGCGCAGCGAGCGACTAAGGCGCCTCTATCCATCCACAAAATATGAGCCGAAAGCTTTAATGACGCGAGGTTCACTCATGGTGCTTAAAAAATTTTTCAGCCTTGTAACCCGTACGAAGACTCTTACTTAGTTAACAGAATAATTAATTTTATTTTGTTGCATATCAATTAAATGCAATTTCGAACCCATACTGACAGTTCGTAAACTACAGATATCGTCTGCTAACGCATGCGCATTTTGTACACACACGCGTACATGTACATGTAGTAGTGTCAAAAAGTGACAGACAACATAATGTAAATATAAATATAAATTATGAAATTAAAAAAAATAGTAAATGGATTAATATTTAAAAATAAAATTAATTCTTGAACAATTATTATTTATTAAAAAATATAAATTTCTTGAGTATATTTATTAAATATTTATACAGAATAATATTTTTAACAAAAGTTTTTTTTATAAGATTTGAAGGCTTATTAATAATATTAATACTATTATAATTAATATAAATACTTTCTTATGTTATTTTTATCATAACAATACTATATTTGTTTAACACATTTTTTGTATAATCAATGAATTTTAGTCTCTTATTTAACATGAAAAAACAGTAACTTTTTTAAATATTTTAAATTTAATTTCTTCACACAAAAAACTTTTAAATCATTTATCTAAATCACAAACAAAATTATAAACTAAAAAATTATCACTTTAAAATCACTTATTATTAAATTTTTTAATTTTGCGGGATTATATTAGATTTTGCTTTTTCTATTAGTTTATTTAATTCACGTTTGCATTCTTCATCACTGTCACTATCACTCGTTTTTTTTTTTTATTATTTAATAAATTGTCCATTTTTATTCTTCTTCTCACATATTAAGAACGAATATTACCGACACAACGATACACTATACTGAAAGAAAACAAAAGAAAAGCAGAGCCCCGTGGTCGCTTGAATGTACATACTGAGCGAAGGAGAGAGCGAGACAGAGATAGGGTGGTCACGTGGGAGCAATGGTGCGCGCGCTCTTATCGCTATCTCGTTCTCTCTCCTTCGCTCAACATACATAAGTCTTATTACGCGTTTCGAAAATATAAGTTTCGATGAAGACTCACATGCTAGGCTATATGAAGCGACAAATACATAGCAGTGGCGCTGTTAACTTTTTTTTCTCCTGGCACATATACAGCCTAAAAGGACGTATAGAATGTCTATACAGCCTAGAAGGACGTATAGAAAAATGTTAATACGATCGAGAAGGCGCTTGCGCGTATGGAAACCATTTACACGCTGACGATGCTCCGTAGGTAAGAGTCGCCGTACGGGTTAGTAGGCTGAAATAGTTATTTATGTACCTTGTGCGAGCCTCGCGTCATTACAGCTTGAGGCAAAATATGTTGTGGATGGATAGTAGGGCCGCAGTCGCGAGCGCAGCGAGCGACTAAGGCGCCTCTATCCATCCACAAAATATGAGCCGAAAGCTTTAATGACGCGAGGTTCACTCATGGTGCTTAAAAAATTTTTCAGCCTTGTAACCCGTACGAAGACTCTTACTTAGTTAACAGAATAATTAATTTTATTTTGTTGCATATCAATTAAATGCAATTTCGAACCCGTACTGACAGTTCGTAAACTACAGATATCGTCTGCTAACGCATGCGCATTTTGTACACACACGCGTACATGTACATGTAGTAGTGTCAAAAAGTGACAGACAACATAATGTAAATATAAATATAAATTATGAAATTAAAAAAAATAGTAAATGGATTAATATTTAAAAATAAAATTAATTCTTGAACAATTATTATTTATTAAAAAATATAAATTTCTTGAGTATATTTATTAAATATTTATACAGAATAATATTTTTAACAAAAGTTTTTTTTATAAGATTTGAAGGCTTATTAATAATATTAATACTATTATAATTAATATAAATACTTTCTTATGTTATTTTTATCATAACAATACTATATTTGTTTAACACATTTTTTGTATAATCAATGAATTTTAGTCTCTTATTTAACATGAAAAAACAGTAACTTTTTTAAATATTTTAAATTTAATTTCTTCACACAAAAAACTTTTAAATCATTTATCTAAATCACAAACAAAATTATAAACTAAAAAATTATCACTTTAAAATCACTTATTATTAAATTTTTTAATTTTGCGGGATTATATTAGACTTTGCTTTTTCTATTAGTTTATTTAATTCACGTTTGCATTCTTCATCACTGTCACTATCACTCGTTTTTTTTTTTTATTATTTAATAAATTGTCCATTTTTATTCTTCTTCTCACATATTAAGAACGAATATTACCGACACAACGATACACTATACTGAAAGAAAACAAAAGAAAAGCAGAGCCCCGTGGTCGCTTGAATGTACATACTGAGCGAAGGAGAGAGCGAGACAGAGATAGGGTGGTCACGTGGGAGCAATGGTGCGCGCGCTCTTATCGCTATCTCGTTCTCTCTCCTTCGCTCAACATACATAAGTCTTATTACGCGTTTCGAAAATATAAGTTTCGATGAAGACTCACATGCTAGGCTATATGAAGCGACAAATACATAGCAGTGGCGCTGTTAACTTTTTTTTCTCCTGGCACATATACAGCCTAAAAGGACGTATAGAATGTCTATACAGCCTAGAAGGACGTATAGAAAAATGTTAATGCGATCGAGAAGGCGCTTGCGCGTATGGAAACCATTTACACGCTGACGATGCTCCGTAGGTAAGAGTCGCCGTACGGGTTAGTAGGCTGAAAACATACATATATACATGTTCATATTGAATAAAAACGGAGACAACGCGGCGCTTAAACCCGCGCGTAACAGTTGGCAGATAAATAGATAGGCGCACGGTATACTCCCCTCCCCTCCCCACCCAACGTGACCCCCGCCGACGCCGCCCGCAGTCTCAAAGAGAAGTAAAGACCTCGTACGCGTCGTCGTACTGTTATTTTAATTAGGATACTTTGTTCGCGCAGGATGTCTAGCCCGAGATAAGATTTATTTTCTCTCTCTCTCTCTCTCTCTTTCTCTCTTCCCCTCTTCCCCTCCCCGGCTTCTCCTCCGCTTTTATAGTAAAGCACACGATTGAAAACAAGAGAAAGACGAAGAGGACGGCGACGTCGGTAGCGAAACCGTGCGGCGCTTCTCCTTCTCTCTCTCTCTCTCTCTCTCTCTCTGCATGTGGGAAGAAAGATAAAGACAGAGGAAGAAAGGGTTAAGAAAGCTAAATAATAAAAAAGAAAATAAAGCACTCTAAGTATGAACACAAACGCGTGCGGGGAAAAAAGGTGGAGTAGAAAAAGAGGACAGACAGCTCGTCTTTATGAAATTCGCCTCTTAGCGTAATTAAATAATGCACGCCGGGTTATATGTACATTAGTATATATACACATGCATATACGCGAGCAACCGGACGGACGGCGCGTTTTGTTAAGTTGCGCGGGTATATTTGTAACGAATTAATTATCATTAAGTTTTTATGGACCTTTAAGCGTATACGTTCCATGTAGATGCATACAATTCTAGGCTCTCTTTCGCTCGTTTCATTAAATTCGTTACGCGACTCGCGCGCCCGCAAGTACCTACGGGAGCAGCGCCAACGCGTAAGGATTATCTTTTTAACATCTCTTTTTTTTTCTACTTCTACAACATTTTTTTTTCACCGTATAGTTTTACCTTCTATTTGAAGAAGGCATAATACGAGCGTTTAGAGCGATGCTTTAATTCCTCGAGTTCATTATCGTTTTATGAAATATATAATATTTGTATTTGTCATTGTAAATGAAGTTACTTTTGGACATTCACAAACAAACTTGAAAAAAAAAAAATTTATTTTTAAATTTAAAAGTAATTTATACAGTTATTATTGCATTATAACTATTTAATTATATTAATTTAATTATATAATTAAATTGTTAATGAATAATAAACGATTTTTTTGAAATTATTATATTAGGTACTATGAATTCGGATAAATTTTTTCTTAACACCTGTGTGACTCCTTTGCACAATATATAAAATGAAGGAAAAGCATTTAAAAGGTAAAACTCAGAATTTCGAAATTGAAAAACTCTGGAATTTTCAACTAAATGATCATCCTGATACGCATCTTGTAAAATTAAGCGAACATAATTTATCGAGAAGCATAATGATACCGTAATATCATTATCTTACGCAGTAGATTAACTTATACATGTATTAGGTGATTGTTTACGAGATATTCGCAAAATACGCGCGCAGAATTATTTTCCATTCATCGTCTCTATTACAATGTTAATTATATGTTTTTTTTTTCGCCGATAACAATCAAGTGACTCTTTCTCTCTCTCTCTCTCATTCTTTCTATTTCTCTCCAAGTAAGTACATTAAATTTACATGATAAATAGCTTATTTTATATATAAATAGCGTTCACTTTGGAATACAGTCTCTTTAAAAAATGTGTATAAAATGTAAAATTAAATAAAAAAATTTTATAAATTTTATAACCGCGATTAAATTAAACACACATATAACAAGTGTAATATAACGACTGATATATTACTTTGGACTATTTCTACGATAGATAATGGCAATTAAAAAAGAAATAAATAAACATAAAATTTACTTTAACGGCCTACTTAATAATACATAAATTAATTACATCATAAAAAGCCGCGATTTATTGCTTTTAAAATTAAACTTTCCGATAACAGTCTAACTATTAAAGTATATATTTACACCGGAAATAGATAACGATCCCGTTTGAAGAAAAGAAAAAAAAAAAAAAAAAAAATTCTTTTACAAGCAATGACTGACGATTAACTACCTTGGCGAAAAAAAAAAAAAAAAAAAAAAAAATACGTTTTTAAACAAAATTTTTACCGTTGATCTTTCGACTAAGAGCGTTACAAACAAGACATAAAGATTTTCGTTAACCGCAAATTACCAATGTTTAGTCTCTTGTCCATAAATTTCCAAATAGGAAGATAACAAGCTATCGATATTCAATTATTTCATTGTACAAGAGTTTATAGATAAAACGTTTTAAAAATTTGCTTACAACGAGAGTCGCGCTGTTACCCTCGTAAAGCAAAGCGGAAAAAATTTATGTTCCTCGTCGCGCTGAAAATTAAAAAAAAAAAACAAAAAAAAAAAAAAAATAACAGGTGGAATATAAAAAGGAAACACGGATGTGTGTTATACGTAAGGTATAAGGCCAAGCAGTTTTGTAAGAACGTTTTGTATCGCGATTCCACTCTCTAACTTTCTTACATACCTATATACGTATGCTCTCGGGCTCTTTTGTCTTTGGCGCACGAGAGACTTTGAATTACAAATTCGAATTGTCCTTATGTGAATACGAGTTTGTACATAGATGTGGCGGTGTTACATACGAGCGTGGAAGTTAGATTCTCTCGGGAGGCCCTTGCGGCGTTGCACTTACGTCGAGGCAAGTGAAAGTAAAAACTTAATTAATTATTAATTTACCAACGTTTTATTTTTTCTTCTTGTTTTTATGGGTTTTATATGAATTTAGAGTGCGTTTATCGTGTGTTTTATTATGTAAGCGATGAAAATACGTTTAACAGTTGATTGTTATGTGGCAAGGCTATGAATATTTTTTGCCTTTAATTACTCTTAAGGGCGAAAAACGTACTTTTTATTTTATAATAAATCGACAACGTTTGTAATCTTGTTTATACGTTTTTCATCTTAATTATTACATTATGAATAAATTTAAATAACTTCTGAATTTTTGTTATTATTGCTATAAAAACGCAGCTTGAAATAAATTTTAGGAAGCGTTTTTCCATACAACACAATCATAAAAATTAAATACTACCGACGCAGCTTAACGAAATATATCGAGCGCGAGTAAACATTTTCATTAAATTATAATAAATTTCACAAATAAATAGAAAAAAAAAGTGTTACGTTCGTCCCGTGATTAATCTATTAGTTCATTAATTACAATCTTTACCACGGAAAATCCAATTTATTATTCAATCAATCAGATAAGAAAGTTAATCGATGTCCATAACGCTTCTCGCTTTTGGTAATCAGCGTCGGTCTCTCGCGACGTGCCCGTACGAAAAGAAACGAAAAAAAAAAAAAAAAAAAAAAAAAAACGAAGAAAGAAAAAGGAGCAGAGGAGAGAGATCAAGGCACGCGCATCAACATTGTTATCTCTCTTTCTCCCGTGGACTCACGGAACACCCTGAGATTCCCCGCGGCGCGCTCAAAAAACTCGCCTCGTACAACTCTGACTGATCGTCGGTTGTGAGTTCTGACAGCCGAAAAGGCCAAGCATCACTTCTGGAACGCTTGTGTGTATGTGCATATACAGTTCTCTTTCTCTCTCTCTCTCTCTCTCTCTCTCTCTTTTATCTTTTTTTTTTTTTTTCTCGGAGTTTAGTGACTTTAGGATTGTAATTTTGTGCGCCCTGTCATTTGCGCAGACTTTTAAATTTGTTTGCGCGCGGAAATAGTTCACTCGCTGTTGCATAATCTCATAGTTGATACAGATAATATAATATGAAATTATCGTTTTTTCGTTTGGCAATATAAGAGTTTTTGGCAAAAATGAAATTTGTGAATAAAACGATAACTATGCAGTTAAAGTTGAAAAATAAAATGTCAATTTTGCAAAAACATTGGACTAAATACTAGATAACTTTATAGATAGTTATATTTTTAATAAAAAAAAAGATCAAATATGAAAAATATGAAATTAAAATAGTCGTTTTATCGCACTTGGCGAACCTTTCACCTTTATAAAATCATCTCAAGAAGCAGCTCGATAAAGTAGGCAAATAAGGAGGCACAAAGCTGTAATTTACACAGCGCAAACAATCACTTTGCGGCTAAAGAGGGAGATTAATAAGCCAAGATTAACTCGGTCGCAGATGCGATCTTCCGTTCCTCGTCTCTCTCTCTCTCTCTCTCTCTCTCTCTCTCTCGCAATGGCTGAGGGAAAGAGAGAAAGAGAGAGAGAGAGAAAGAGAGGGCGAGAGAGAGACGCATATGTAGAAAGGTAAAAAGAAGCGAATAGATCGGCGAAAGGAGAAAGGGCGAGGAAAGGACCGGACGCGCGGACTTACTTACACGACATTATAGCCAGAGATGAGGATCGATAGCGTCTGTACGAAAGGCGAAGCTGGGCGTGGATATTGACTCGGTGGACGAGCCGATCGAACGCTCGAGATAAAATCCTATCCGATTGACCGACGCATTCCGCCTACGACGCGCAAGTCGAATTACTCCTAATTTGTCATTGGAGGATTCGATCTTTATCGGATTTGTGTGCGTACACGAGAGCGCCGTGTGGCGAGCGTTTGGGATTTTTTCTGTTTCTTTTTTTTTTTTTTTTTTTTTTTTTTAAGGTGATGGCGATATATATATATATATATATATATATATATATATATATATATATATATATTTTTTTTTTTTTTGTTTTTGGAAAGTCGATAAAGGCGTAGGTTAAATGGTTTGAAATAACTGTGAGCTAACGTTTTGCAAAATTTGACGTTCTTTTTATAAATTTTAATGAATTATTTACGTTTGTTAATGTAGGTGATGAATAGTTTATTTTTAATTAAAATAAAGAATAATGAATATTTTATTGTCTTTTATATTTTTATAGAATTTAATGCCTGTTTGTGACATTAATCCAATAGTCGAATAACAAATTACATTCGAGTGTTAAAAATATTCTTCGACATATCAATCTTTATAAAAATGTATAAAATTTAGTCAATGGAAATAAGTTCCCATTCGCAAGCTGATTTATTATAAGATATTTTTCCAATAAACCTCCCAATCAATCCGTTCGTACAATTTATTTTTTTCGAATTTCAAACAGGCTGTTTTTTTTTTAAATTACAAACTATGAACGTATACTGTAATCTTTATTTGAAAAAAGAGCCTTTTTCGCCGTTTAAAAATGCAAAATCGTTCGGTTAAATTATGCTTAACGTATCGTTCATTAATCCCCGCGCGAGCCGCGCCGCGCGTTTATATTTTCCGCCAACAAATATACATCATTGCTGAAAACATACCCAATAAATCCCGATAATATATACATCTAAGAGAAAGAAAGAAAGAGGTAGAGAGAGAGAGAGAGAGAGAGAGAGAGAGAGAGTAAGAGGGGCGCTTATGTTACACGAGAGAGATATACCTCTTGGATTCCGATTTGTTTCCTCTTCTCTCTCTCTCTCTCTCTCTCTCTCGGAGCGCAACAAACCCCCGCGAATGAATTTTACCGCGAACGAAGATTAACATATTCCCTGTGCATAAATCCTCCATCTTGAATATTCCCGCGCGCCGCGGCAAATAATTTTATTCGCAAACGTTCCTCTTTCTCCTATACATAGTCCCTTGGCCTTTCCTCGCGAGTTTCTCTTATTTCCCGTTTGGCGCACGACCAGTCATTCGTCCTTGCGAACTCGATCCGATTGGGATCGGCCGCATGAAATGATCTTCCGTTAAACCGCCTTCTTCTCTTTCTCCCTATCTCCCTCTCTCGCTTTCTCTCTCTCTCTCTCTCTCTCCCTCTCTCTTTCAGCTACAAAGTTTCTCTCTTAACGTCCCGTTTAAACTTCTCTCTTCCTCTCTGTATCTCTCTTTCCGTTCTTTTCTTGCTTCATTCGTATGTCTACCTGTTTATCTCTCTTTTGCTTTATGCCGAGAGAGGAAGAGAGAGAGAGAGAGAGAGAGAGAGTCGCGACGCCGAAGTAAGAATCGACTCTTATCAGAGATCGGAGTCGCGCAGTGAGCGGCTATTTGTATTCATAAGTCCGCGGGAGGCCGGCGCTTGCTTCTTCTCCGTCTTTCTGTCTGTCTGTCTGTCTCTCTCTCTCTCTTTCTCTCTCTCTCTCTCTCTCTTTCTCTTTCTCTTTCTCTTTTTCAGCGTTTTTCTTTTTCTTTTCGTTTAGGCCCTTATGTTATATAGTGCACATATATATTCACTGGGTGATGTTGCTTCTGCTACGCCTCGTTGTCTTTTCCTGGCTCCTTTGGGATGACTTTTTGAAAAACAAAAAGATGCGGTGCTCCGCGCGAAAGGCGCCTCTTGCTCTCTCTCTCTCTCTCTCTCTATCTCTCTCTCACACAAACTCTTTCTCTTTCTTTAAATTTTTTTTTGCTCTTTCATGGATGCTAACGTCATTTACTTACTCGAGCGAATAAGCTTTTGTTAGTTGATGCGGGTGAAATTTTAAGGTTTTATTTAAATTAATTAATTTTTTTTTAAATAATTAGCTTATCAAGGATTGCGTTTATGATGGAAAAGGTTAAAATTATTATAGGCAAAGATACGGCCAATTATTTGCAATTGCGTAGCTATATTTTCAATGAAAATACCAAACTACAATATTTTTAATTTTCATTTTAATCTAAACGACACGTACACCTTATCGATGAGATTCTTCATCGCACACATAAGCATCATCACCGTTTCCCCGTATGCTTCGATCAATGCAAAATCTTATCGAAACAGTGGATGCGTATACGTACACGTGTTCGCGCGGCTATTTTTCCAAAGAAGACGCACCTCGCATCCACGCGTCCGCGTTACATATGCAAATATACGTTTAGTACACGGTGCTTACAGCCTATACACATATACATACACATACACGCGTGAATGAATCGGCCGGAAGAATGCGACCAGTCATCGGGGTTATTTAATTTTTCGTTAAGCACCACCCGCGGCGCGTGTTTGCCCAGACCTGCTGTGAGCACAAATTACTGCTCGCGACCGAATCGCGCGCACGCGCGCCCGCGTCTCGCCTCGACTGCTGGTTCTTGTGCATGCAAACGTTTTTGTATATCTATATACATATACATATGTGTGGGTGTGTGCGTGTGTGTGTGTGTGTGTGTGTCCCGAATGCGTTTTGTATATAAGCTCGAAACGAAAGGAGACAGCTCGCGACGCGCCGTGTGTTACTTTCCTTCGCCTTTTCTTAAGTGAAGTTTTATGCGCGCGGTGCACAAGCGCACACGCGTGCGTAACTTCGTTTGCCGTATAATCGTTAACGTTTTGTTTCATTGCTCGAGAAGCGACGAGCGGTGTGTACGCTTCCTCGATGACGATGGTTCTTCGGCTTTTTAATAGATCGAAGGGAGTATCGAATGGTAAGAGACAACTTGTTGATATTCATTGAAAGTTCTTTTGTAATAAACGATGTTTTTTCAATGTATGAAAATTTGCTTTATAGCCAATATTGTGATATTACGTGATAACTTTACCTGCTTAACTTTGACATTTCATAGCTGAAATATATCGTGATTTATAATAAAAAACTTTTACGTCTAGTAATAATCAATGAATTATCAATCAAGTTCTTTTGAATCAACTACGCATTTGATATTTGCTACTCATCGAAACCACAACGATGAATCCTATCAGCATGTCATCGCTCTTCGTTTTCAATCTCTCTCTCTCTCTCTCTCTCCTTTTCTCCCTCTCAAACTTTGAAGGAGAGAGTATAGCGTTAGGAGCCTAATAATGGCATTAGTTTCCACCTTGCGTCGCGCATTTGCAGATAGATACGTCGCCCCTTTCCTCTCCTCTTCGATTCCCTTTAGCCTCTCTCCGCTTTGCCTCGGCATCGTCTTTGTCATCCTCGTTGCGGGCTGATCTAGTCACGCGCACCTATCCCTATAACCTCTCTCTCTCTCTCTCTCTCTCTCTCTATCTCTCTCTCTCTCTCTCTCTCTCTCTCTCAAACGTGTATATATATATGTAGATATATACACACACTTACACGTACGCGTAGAACGAGCAGCAAGCCGGCTCGCTATTTATATGCTAATCCACTGAGATGCTACCCACAGATTACACCACGGAATTAGCCCGTGGCAGTGAGCGAGCTATCGGTGCCTAGAGAGAGAGAGAGAAAGAGAGAGAGAGAGAGAGAGAGAGAGCGGATGCGCAAACGCTGGCTCACGCCTTTATCCCGCCTTATACGCGCGTAAGCCGTAAGAGATTCTCCACGCGCTCTCGACTCCACGGGATCATCGTCCATATATATGTACACATACGCATTTGTATACGTGTATACATATATATATACATATATATAACTAAGCGAATGCTCACTTGCGAAAGATAAAGGGAGTGAGAGAATAGAACGGCCACGACTCGATCCCCGAATTACCTAAGAGTAAGAGAACGCGGGTAGCGTGTGCCGCCTTTCCGTGGATACGATTTTGAGAGGATCGCCATCGTTGCGCGAACTAGAATGTGTTATGCGATGATTATGCGTGTATTTGGATTTGTTTGTAACATTTTTCGGATGAAATTTGCATGAGATAATTATGTTGACAAAAGATGATATTTGTAAACTTGAAGACGCATATTTTATTTTATATCGTTTTTCGCAACTGTTAAATCTTGAGTTCAATGTGGCATTGTACATTTGCGTTCGATAATAGATGTTAAATTTAGATCTATCGAAAATTTAATATTATGTTGTTAATCGACCATTTAATTCAATATGAAACTCGTTAAATAAATTTTTAATTACGAAACCCGATAAACAAAGATTGATTGATGAAATATAAATCTTATCGTCACTTTCCCTTTAAAAAAAAAAAAAAAAAAAAAAAAAAAAAGCAACGAAGAATGTAACGGTGCTTATTAATGAGCACAAAATCAATTTGTAACTATTAGATATACGTTACGAATAACGCATCGAGTATCGCAACAAGAATATCACGAAGCGCGTCCGTTTCGCTTTTTCTTACATCGTCATTGCGCTCGTTTAACGGTACGGACGGCATAAACGACGACAAAATTTCAAATACCTACCACCGATCCGATCGTCGCATCGATCAGTTTACGACGCGAAGACACGAGTACGTAAGCGCTTGCGCTCGCTTTATACTTGCGTGCCCTTGATCGGTTCTCACGCGTGACTCGACACAATCCATTCGAAACGCACCGTCGCTCGGTGATATATAATGTGTATAACGTTGAGAAGAAATATATTAAGCAGCCGATGAACTTTACGGTGACGATGATAAAAAGGTAAAAGATGCGGTGATGGTGAATCTTTGCGTTAACGCCTTTTGTTGGAACTGGCAAATTAGTCTGAAGTTTGATTTAAAGATAATTAATTAATTCGAAAAAATTAATTTTCCAAACTGTAAGTAAGATTTTTGATAAAATGGCACGTGTATTCTATCTCTAACTGTTATTAATTTCGGTTGGCTTCGGTTCAATTCCCTCCTTAGAAAAAATATTTAAATAGATTCATCGCATTTTTACCTTTTATCAATTAGACTAAAAGAAAAAGCCATACGATAATTAAAACACCAAAATCTAACCTACATCAACCACTTTATCCCACTCGTTAACCGCATTTCCCGGTACCGCATAATTATAATCCGGTGCATGGCGCATCGACAAAGGCCGGGAAACAAAAGAAGCTCGCGCACGCTCGCGTGCGCAAAGTTGGCAACGGATAACAAGAATCAGACGCGACGACGAGCAGTTATACCATCGCTGCATATTTACATGATATATACTTATATACACGTATACGTTGCAAGCTGCAGGCCAGAGCAAACGTAATATCGGTATGTATACTCACACACTCATATACACATGTAACGCGAGAGAGAGAGAGAGAGAGAGAGAGAGAGAGAGAGAGAGAGAGAGAGAGAGAGAATCGCGGAAAATTTATTATAGAGCAACGATACGCGCAATCATCGTGTACACTCTCGCTCGGGGAATTCAGTGAACCACCATCGTCGTCGTCGCCGTCGACGACGAAATATTCTCCCGGTCGTGGGGGCGTATGCAGTTCAGGAACACAAACGATGTGCGCGTTATCGTGTGATGTGCTTGTGTATGTGCGTATGAAGCATTGCACTCGTAAGCCACGCCGGTAACTAATTTGTCCCGTTTTCATGAGGAAAATGGGGAAAAGATGTGTCGCGGAGGTAATGTTTGACGCGATTTTTGGTCTTCGATTTTCTTTTTTATATACATGTATTTTTTTTTTTTTTTTTTTTTTTTTGAACGGGTTTACTAAATGGACGAGTGAGTGTGTTATTTGCTAAAAATTTCTATTAAGTATAATCGATTTGTATATTTTATATAATATGAAATAGTGGTTAAAATAGATAAAAGTTTGGAAATAGATAAAGTTGAGAAATTGTTGAAACTGCGACAGTAAACATAACATCACATCGATTTCCTTATTGGTTTTCATATGAAAAATCGTATGAAAATCTATATGGAAATCCATGAGTTGTTATGAGAGATATTTCCATACAGAAATCCATGTGATGGACATATGAGACATATTTTCGTATGGAAATCGATATGGATTTCCTTACGAATTTCCACATGTTAAAACTGATACAGTAAATATTAATTTATTAAATTTGCTTCAGCTTGGAGTTGAAAAACACAGACATAGATTTCTATATTAATTTTTATATAGAAATCAATTCCATATCGATATTAATATGGAAATCAATGTGATAGAAAATTAGTTTGAAAATTAGCTAATTTAAATAAGAATGAAATCATGTTTGTTTTTTTCATATATTTGGCAGGATATTTACTTCGTCGATTAAAATGTTTTTTATTTTTTATATGGCTTTTAAATTTATGAAATTTTAGCGAAATTAGGTAAACTTAGATAAAATTTAAAATTATTTAAAGTTTTCTTTTATTCGTAGCAAGAAATATTTAACACAAACAAAAGAATCGCGGATCTTGAAATTAAAATATTTCGAGGACCTGAAAGCACAATGATTTTAAAATGGCAAAATGCTTTTCTTGCATTAGTAAAAAGTCTGAAGAAATACAATTGATTTTTTAAAGTACTAAAATCGTAACAATTAATTATTTAAAAAATCGTAACGTAATATATAATACGGCAGGATGAAAGTTTCTCAAAGAACGGCGGTTCTCGATTCGTAAGAAGAAAATAAAAAAAAAAAAACAAAGAGAAAATTCCGGTCTTTATCGCGCTTCGACGTCGCGGATTTTCTAACATCGCGGTAGTTATATCGCGTCGCGCGCCCGTTTCGTTATACCGGACGAAATTAATTGCCACCTGGCTAATGAGCTTCGAGGGATATTGCGAACGAAGTGTTTTACTGCTACCCATTCTAATTATGGTAATATAAAGCGCGTCAATTCTCTCGAGGCCGACCGGTTGAAGCTGCAAGCTGCAGAGAGATATCTCTAACGCCGCGGTGTGGATTGGTAGGCATCACCCGGCGGGTGCACCAGTGATGGTTAGGAGGCGTCGCCGAAACCGAACGCGCGCGCTGAATCACCCCGCGAGAGTTTTCCTGTCAGCTACAGTAGAGTAGTCTGCCCTACGAAACCCTACCGGAATTGCCTCGTACTCTAGCTTTCTCTCTCTCTCTCTCTCTCTCTCTCTCTCTCTCTCTTTTCTCTCTCTCTCTCTCTCTCGCTCGCTCTGTGCCGCGTAAGCGAGAGCTAGCGAAATGAATGCACGAACGCCCATTAAGGGAATAAATCAGGCTAACGTTATCCGCAGAATCGCATAATCGATCTCGCGCACTATGCTAAATTCGCCTACTACCCCCTTCTCCCTGCCCTCTCCCCATCACCGCTTTCCCACTCTTCTCTTGCGCTATAACGTCGCCGCTTTACGCGTCGCTATAACACACCGCTTTATTTCTTCCCATCCCTCGTTGCGGGATTCGTTTCGTTACCTATTTTTCTAATTAATTGAAAAACCAAACTTTTAATCCAAAGCTTGAAAACATTTGGAAACAATAGCCGGATGATGATGTTTTTAAAATTCTACCAGCGTTGAGATTTATCGATACTTTATTCAGAATAATTAAATTTATGTAACATCCGTATGCGTTTATTGATGGATAAGAGTCTGGAGATAAATTTTTAATATTTAATAATAAATTAAAAATGCTTGAAACACCGAATGCATCCGGTATTTGTAAAATTTTAATCAATTATTATACATTATTTTATAACATCACAATGCAATGATAAAAATGTATTAAATTATTAAAATATCTATAACTTTGAAGAGCATTTAAATTATAAAAACATTTATTATTTATTAACACGTAAAAAAACAAAAAATACATATGAATAATTTTCCTAGTCTCCTTTTGCATACGCAATATTTTTACCACGTCAATCAATTCATTCAATGAATTCCCATTACACCCACTCAAAGCCATCGCATACAAATGACCATTCGGAATCCTTCACCTCCCAACCATTACCAGAAAGGCATCACAACGAAAGACGTATAAATTTTGCCGATCAGCGTGCAATAAACCGTCTCGCTAATAATATCATATCCGCTAAGGGTCAGAACAAGAGAGACAGAGTAAGAGAGAGAGAGAGAGAGAGCAAAGGAAAGAGAGAAGGCACATGCACACACAGAGCGTCGGTCTCAAAAGCCCGCAGAGAGGGCAAGTGGCCGCTGGGCGGCGCTTCATTCACGTTATACCCAGCAGAAACAGCGGCATATCGGGGCACTTGACTCTGCGGCGAGCCGCGAAAATGGTTCGGTTAACATTTCGAGGGTGGAGGAGCGAAAGTCGAGACTCGCTCG
Organism: Chalcis sispes; assembly: GCA_949987625.1. Lineage (NCBI taxonomy): Eukaryota > Metazoa > Arthropoda > Insecta > Hymenoptera > Chalcididae > Chalcis > Chalcis sispes. Next base: position 14,375,883 of record OX465095.1, on the reverse strand, counting down.
GAAGAGGACTCGTTACGCTCGAGCAAGGTATCCTCCTTCCTTCCCCTTCCCTCCCCTTGCCTCTCCATCCCGATCCTTCGAGGTCATAATAAAGCCAATTCCTCTCGAGGCTCTTTGCTCTCTCGTGCCCCGGTCCTGCTAACATGTTTCGCATCTCGTGTACGTAATACTCCTTCCCTTTATATATACGCACACTACCGGCTCAGTTATCTGTCTGTCTGTCTCTCTTTCTCTCTCTCTCTCTCTCTCATTCTCCCTCGTGTGCTCTTTCACTTTGGCGAGCCCGCGTATAATACACATTGCGGGTACTTTGCATGCGCGAGCGTTTCGTTAGTTGCGTATAGATAATGTGCGAGAGAGCCCTTTTACCTCCGACTCGCTCTACTACTACCCCCTCGAGCTCTTTGTCTCTCTGTCTTTCTCTCATCCTCGGACGAAGAAGAGCTCTTCTTCGTCTTTTTTTTTTCTCTCTCTTTCCGATATTCGGATATGTCTATGTATGCACGGGGATGGACGCGCGCTCTTTGGCTTTCTTGTCCGCCATGGCCCGTTGTGCGTTGCCTCGAGGAGCGAACCCCATGAATTGATTTTGTAGATGGTTTGATGATGATTAGGCGCGTGTGCGAGAGAGATAAGTGCGTGTTGTGTTTTGGTACTCGTGGACTTGTTGATTGCTTTTTTGATCATCTGTTCTTATTATTTTATTAACTAAGTGATCGTTTTGTGAGATTCTTGTTTGAATTATTTGAAAAATATACAAAATTTAACAGTAACGACAGTATTCGTTGATTTATATTAAATTTCATTTACGAAATCTTTTAAATTAAATTAAAATATTATTCGTTGATTTTAAATATATCTTCATCATAGCATACGTGAATAAAAAGAAATAATTTAAAAAAAATAGTAATTTAGCAGCCTTTATGCAGCAGATCGTATTTCTACATAATTGTGACACACGTCAGATTGCTCTACTAAAACGTCGATCGTTTCTTCTCCTTGTCAGCTTATCGGTGCAAAATCAGTCAGTTATCGGACATGGGATATCGTAATTGTCAAATCGATCGGTCGATGTGGCGCGTGCGTCCTACTCTTTTTACTTACTCTTATTTGTCTGCCTGATGCATTATTCTTTTTAAAAAATAAACTGATTAACATCTTATCCAATTAATTGAATATTGAACATCCCTTTAATTAATGAAGGACAAAATTTTATTCTAATATATTTAATTATTCTTTCATCGAATTTAAAAGATTAAAATATTTTATTTAAAAACAGTTTTTTAATATACAAAATGGTTTTATTTTATTAAAAGAAAAAAAATTATATAAAAAATTATACATTCATTTCAATCGCCAAAATAAATAACATACAGAATAACACACAACTTAACGCGAAAATTTTCGAGACACAAGCGCGCTCGTACTTCTCTCCATGTCGCGCAGCAAAAACCGGAAAAAGGATCGCGAGGGAGGTCGCACCGGAACGAAACGGCGAATCGCCCAGTCAGCGAAGCCCTACACAGTTCTCTCGAACATAATGGCGCGGTTATCTGATAAGGTTATATAGGAAGAGAAGAGCCATGGTTGCGGGTGGGGGAAAGAAGCTAAAGAGGGAAGGGGAAGTTAATCGCTACGGCATCGCTGTTTCATCCTCCTGCTTTTTCTCTTTCGTTCTTTCTCTCTCTCTCTCTCTCTCTCTATCCATCCTCCTCTTTTAAAAGTGTCTTCTCACAACCGTCGAGAGAGAAGAGAACTCAACAGAGGGAAGGGTAGGGGGAAAGAGTACAAGGGAAAGAAAGGTAAATAAAGAGGCGAGAAGAGGAAGATTGCGCCTCGTGAAGAGATAAGATTTTGAGGCAAGATAACGAGTGTATAAATATTTGAGCGCGGCTTTTTTTTTGTTCCCGGAGGTGGAGAAGCAACTTAAGCAATAAATCGGATAAGGTGTCCTGATGATTTTTCGACGTGTTTGGATGGTGAAAACTGTGACAAAATATTTGAAAGATTTTCGAAAGTGATGCTTTTGTTTGTTTTACGGCAAGTTTAAAAAGAGATTTACACCATTAAAAAGATAATAATACACTATTAGAGTGTATTAAGGTAATTTACATATAATTTTTTTAAATAAAAGCTCAATCAACATGGAAAGCAGCGTAAAAAAAAAAGTGCAAAAATATTTTAACGCAAAAGGAAAAAGAAAGATCAAATACCACGATTAATATTTCAATCTAGTTATTAAGCCTGGAATTAATTAACGCATCGTCGACGCAATTAAAGCTACCGTCGTCGTATCCTCCTCTTTCTCGAGCTCATCTTGGATACGTTACGAAACATCGGCGAGTAGTGAGGCGCCGCGCCGCAGGCCGATCGATCGGAGTATATCTCTCCTATCCGTCGATCGAGGCCTGTCGAATCCGAGGAGCCTTTGCTCCAATCAGCTCGGCTTTAATCGATTCTGGCACCTTGGTGTGTACGAAATTTTGCCTCTCTTGATGATCGACTCTCTGTCTCTCTCTCTCTCTCTCTCTCTCTCTCGTTCTCTTCCGTATAAGCGCTTCGAGAGAACGCAGAGATGTTACGACGTATAAGTATCGATTAATTTATTGATATCGAAAGGAGAGCTTATCGGATAAGTTAGCGGATGAGTGGAGTTTTGGTGATCGTAATTTTGCAATCGAATGTATTTACTATTAAACTGTTAGATATAAAAAAGTATAAAGCGTACAATTTGCTATATGTTATTAATTTATAAATACATTGATTATAAATAATCAAATATGGACATAATTCCACAAAAAATATATATACATTAAAATTATTCGGCTCCATTGGAATAAAACTTTTACAATAACTTAGCACGCTCGCCATTACATTCGAGCGTATAATGGCAATTTTTCTAACACAATAACAATACCGATAATAATAATAATAATGCATCAGGGGGAAGAGCGATAGATAGATAGCGGGGTAAAGTCATTGTTCTCTCTTTCTTCTCTCGCATAATGAGCCCTATACCGTTCTACCTCTAATTCAATGGATTTAACCGTCCCAAAATACTCGATTCTAATGCTTCAGTCGTTAGGATAGTAGTAGTAGAGCAAGCAAGTCTCGTTGGCTTCTCTACATATTCGTCGCTCTCGCACTCGGCAAGAACCGACAATTAAACACACACATATGCCTGACTCCTGCCGCTGCTGCGGAAGTCAGCGGGGGCGTACCGGCAACGCGTTGTTAAACTCTAGATTATGTTCTTGTCGCCGTTTATATACGCCTGGAAAATCCCTCTCTCCCCCTTCATTCTTCTTTCTAGAGATATCTTTACTCTCGGATACGAAGAGTGAAACATTTTTTTCCTATTGAGTTGAGCGAGAACGCAGATTTGAGTTGAATAAAATATCGACGAAGAAGTTTCATTGGTTTTGATATTTTCTTTTATCGTTGGCTATAATCGTTGAATGCTTAAATAGGAAAATTTTAAAGGAAGAGTCGATTTTTACATGTTGGCATTAAAGTTTGCTCGAATTATTTATTTTTTTTTTTTTCTTTTTTATGTCGCGTAATAAATATTCAACGAAGAGAAGAAAAGAAAATGATGAATCGGTGTGATATCGAATGATGTATGCGATTTAGAAGCGACTCAAGATATTAACCTTTTAATGAACCGTAACTGTTTTTATTTAACGAGTTTTTGGTGCTCTTACATACACATACATACAACTCAAGCGTTCCGCACACAACGCCATTCTCGCGGTATATGTGTCGGAGAAATTTTTGGTTCTCGATGATTAATGATTCATTCCTAACAGATCGGCGCGTAATCTACAAATTACACGAGTCCGCGCCTCGTTTCCTCGTGCGTACAATGAGCGCGTTCGATTCATTGATAAAACGAACATTAAATCGCCGATGGCAGATCGGCATTGGTATTATAATATTCGAATATACCGACGTTTGTATATGCATATACACGACTTGTTGTATGTACGGACGGTACATGTGTGAAAATGTATTGGGAATATTTTTTTAGTGTATAATAATGCGTTCAAAATTATCGTTGAAAAACAAAGCATTTTACATTTATTTATTTAATTTGATTAACTTTTTATCATAAGTATTGTAGATGTCAAATACGTAGTACGTTGATTTAAAAAATTTAATTAAAAAGTAGATAGAAATAGATTTTTGTCAAGTTACCTTTCTGCATGTACGAAAACAAAATTTAATTTTTAACATATATTGGATAAAAATTTATTTACTGAATATTGTTAAATAATTAAAGATTTATTTTTATTAATAAATCAAAACTGGGAGACGTTAAGAAATATTTTATTAATGCTTTTACGAATAAATTAATGTAAAAAAAAAATATTATGTTCTGTTTTTCTATTTATGTAGATGTAAGAAAAATTCATAAATTCATTTATGTAAAAATCTACAAAAGCCGTTGTAGACAACATATACAGAAATAATACTGACTATTGATAGAGTCTAAAATTCACAAATGCAAAATGCATATTTTACACAAGAGTTATTCAACTACTTAACCATCGTTTTCTTCTTGACAACGCATACAGCATTAATTCCTATTTATCACCACTTACATAAAACCATTACACCATCACATTCTTCTTATACGAACATGCACACGCAAGCGCGCGTACACACACACACACATACACATACACATGCATATATATATAGGATCTCGATATTTTCACATCTGTCCGTAGTTCAGGCAATCCGTCGCTCAAGTGTATAAATGCATATACCAAAGTGCTTTGTGCGAAGAGATTCGGCACCTGACTCTCCCCAACCTACAGAGGGTTTGACAAAGAGTTAGAGAGAGAGAGAGAGAGAAAGAGAAAACGAGCTTGTCAATCAAGATCGCTTCGCGCGACGCAACAACGACGGGGGTGGGGCAGCATGGAAAGTAAATATTGATCCAACCATCGGGACGCACTATCGAACCGATCGACGACCGATTCTTTTGTGAATGAGAAAAGGATCGAAATAATAAATGATATTTGAGGGGGAAGAGAAGGCAGAGGATACGTATATCGAAAGAGAGAGAGAGAGAGAGAGAGAGAGTGAGAGATGAGACGAGGATCGAAGGACTCAAGAAGAAAGTCGAAGCAATGCTTGTGACGAGTAAAAATACAGTTTAAGGGGGGGAGGGGGAATGAGTAGTCGTTTAACGTTGCGCGAGAATCAGATAATTTTCTCTTTAGTGTGTACGTGTGTATGTATGCGTTCGAAGTTTTTCGATATGTTTCTCTTTCCTTTTTATCTCATTCTCTTTTTTTATGTTAGGCCATTGTAAGCGATGTGATATCTCTTGTGATCTTTACTTCGTTCGATGAATATGGCGTAGGTGTTCTCCAAACATTTTGTTGTTTACTTAAAAATTTAAACGGTTGTGGGTGTAAGTTTTTTTATTAGATTTGATGTTTTATTATATTTTTTATGCTAATTTATTAAAAAAAGTAACGAGAAAGATTTTCGATGCTAATTTTTTCATTAAAAAAAAAAAAAAAAAAAAAACAAAGGTTTTTCACAAAGATCTCAAAATGTAACCAATTTCTCGCAATTTCTTAGTGTTTACTCTTATCGCTGATTTAATCTACAACCCAAACACGATAAGCTTATTCTTATCTCCATCGATCATCGTTGGCTTTACAAAAAAAGTTACATTTATACATGCACTATGCACACGTCCTCTTCATCGAGGTAACGCGCCTAAACTAAGAACAGAACGACGGAGGAAGTAAAAGAAACAACGGTAATAAAAAAGATCGTAAAAACGAAAATAAGTCGCATACGAAACATAAAAGCTTAGAGACTTACGCGGCGGTCCTTATCTTACGCCTCGTCGATGAGTGAGCGCGCGCGCGCGCGCGATTGATTGTAACGAGCTGTCTCAAAAGGAATAATGGAGGGAATGGGAGATCCGATGGAGCGAGTCATAGGTATTAAAACGATGCTTTGGGGTGAAGAAAGTCGGGGGGAAGAGAATTTTTTTTTTTCCGGTGCGCTATGATCGAGGGAAAATAACGGAATATTTAATGTAATTTTGGTTATTTGGATTGATATATGATTAAAATTTTTGATGAAATGGAGTATAGAGCTGTTAAGTTTGTAGATTTACTTAGTGTTAATAGCATAAAAATAATATTTTATAATAATTAACTACAATATTGGAGCAAAAAGAAAATTTGAATACAATTTATTTATTTTTTTAATAGCTTTATTGTAGCGCAAATTATTATTCTTTATAGTTTTATTTATTTTAAATGACAAACATTTAAAATTAAAAGCTGTAATTTCTAAATACTTTATTCTTGAAAAAATATTAGTATTCATGATTCACTATAATAGTAAATTTCTCAACACATTAAAAACACTTATTCTTTAATTATGGCGTCGATACAAATAACGTAATAAGATTACCGCTGTCAATCATTTATATTCCGAATCCTTTGTGCAAATTTTTTCCACGCAAAAAAGGGCCGTCAAAATTAAAAATAAGAGACTTATCACCGTTTGCTTATTTGACATTTACACACGCGCACGCATTCGAAATAAAAGTAATGCGCGCGAAAATCCCCAAATGTTAAAGCCAATGTGTAAACAAGATAAACATCGAGCGTAGAAATCTAAGCGAGATCCGTGACATATACGTTTAGTCGGAAAAAGACGAGAACATATATAAATAGTCGATGCAGAAGAATAACCCAACAAAGTAGCGCTGGTCATTCTTCAACCAAACAAAACGTTCCAGTCTCGAGGGTTGACGGAGATTGCGTAAGTGGAAGTAAGGGTCCTGCGGAGAAAAAGAGAGAGAGAGAGAGAGAGAGAGAGAGAGCGAGAGCTCTTTTGGAAAATCAATTATCGGTCGCGGGGAGTGTATCAATCGTGCCGAGGGAAAAAAAGAAAACGTGGCGGTATAAGCCCGAAGATTGTCGGGAGCCTCCCGCTGATCTTTCGCTTCTTAGCCGTTAGTCCTCGCGCATACAGCGTTTTTTTAATTAAATATTATGCGCGCGTTAAGAATCGTTTCGTACTGCCTTATATGTATGTTTGTGTGTATGCGTCACATGGTTTATCGGCTCTATATAAATGGAATAAATCTGCTATGCGTGATGCGTCGGTTGGACGGCGATCGGAGCGCGTGATGAATTTGATGGGTTTTTTTTTTTTTTTTTTTTTTTTTCGTAAGGATAGGTTCGAGAGATACGTGACTTAAACGATTTGAGTAAATGTCCATAATTGTGTGAAATTTTTTTTTTATAATTTTTTCATCGATAAGTTTTATTACAAGTGCGTGGGCGCGTTGTTTTTAATTTCGAGGGGGATATTTTAGCAAATTAATTTGAATTAAATTATTATTGATGTTCCGAACGAATTTATAAATTTATTTATTTAGATTAAAAAAAAAAAAAATAATAATAATATTAATAACTGATTTCGTGAAATCAAATTTTTTATAAAAACAGTAAAACGTGTTAAAATTATGAATATAATAAATATTTCAGCTGATATGAAAGGACGAGAATGTAAACAAAGTCGTGTGTCGCAAAAGAATTTTCAAAACAATAAAAATTCTTTTCTTTGATTCCGAGAGAATAAATCAAACAAACAAATAAAAATGTAAGAGTTTTCGACTCGAATTTTAAGGTCTTGTAAGCTAGTGCGAATTTCAAATCATTATTTCTTTAGCTGCGTGAAAGAATCGCGGCGCAAAGCACAAGTATTAAAATAGTGAAGGGGAGGGGGAGGCGTAATCAGCAGAAAGCAAAGGGCCCGCGACGAGATCGTCATTGTCAATTTAGATCGCTAAATGGGAAGGAGCTCAAATTATGGAAAATACTTCTTGTAATAATTTATTATCATTAAATGGTTCTTGTTTTCTTATTATTACACATTGTTAAGTCTTGATTGATTTAATTATTATTTATTTCTATTAATTTTATACTTAATGATTATTTTTATTTAGCAAAGGAAAAAAATACTTGAATACATTTTGTAGATAACAATTTACTATTATTAGTTCTATATAGTATTAGTTCCAATATTCTAGGCGTCGAATAATAAATTGAAATCTTTATGAATTAATTTATGGAACAATCTTTTGCATAACAAAAAGTATTAAGCAAACCATTGTGTACATCTTGATCAAGCAATTTATTTATTAAAGAATTGAAAAATAAAAAAATATTAATTCAGTCAAATAACTTAACGTGAAAAATATATTAATGTAAAAAATAAAACAAAACAATAATATAATATAAAAACAAAAAGGCGATTGGAATGATTTGTATGCTAGTTTTTTATGCGCATACCCATATATATATATATATATAAATACACGAAGGATGATTAATTTAAATTTTTTTTTTAATATACTTTTTTGCTCCGCAGGGAACCGAAGAGGATGACAGAGCTTCCGTCGCCTCGGTAAGTTCAGCGTCATCGTACCAGTCATTATCTTTATCGGAATTTCGTTTATTATTCGTCGTTGTGGGCTACGCCCTGCTCTTGCCTTTCGATATATTGAATTAAGAAAACTGACTAACGTTTAATTTCGTTGCGCGATTTACTGTTATAGAAAAATATAAAAACGTCGGGCGGTTGATTTTTTATAATTTTTTTTTTTTTTTTTTTTTTTTTTTTTTTATTATATTAGGTTCATGATATATTCCAACCTGTCAATTATTAATTTTAATTATCAAGTTATACATATAGTTTTATAAACTTTGTTTTTCTGACAATAAAATTAAATTTAAAAGTAAATTAATCGCGCTACTCAATAATTATATTACATACCATCGTAGAAACAAAGTAACAATAATCGCTACGTCGTAACCATCAACAATTTTAATACGCCAATCTCGCAAACGAATCGGGCGGCGTAACAGTAACTTTTACCTACGATAACCGCACACAATTACCTTAATAATCGCGCAAACAAGCCGCGGCGAAAGCTTACCCATAACCAATTTAACGTTATCTTTTTTTCTCTCGCTTCACCCGTGACAAACAATAATTACCTTCTGAGAATTTTCCTAACGTATTTATATAAATATAACACCGAGTTGTTTGGCTTCTTGTGCAGCAGCAACTGGACGGAAAGTCACGCGAATGGCTTGTGAGAGCTGCCCAAGGTGACTACCAGGCGTTGGCCAAACTCGCCGCCGAGGAACCGCGTCTCGCCAGGACTAAGGTCAGTACCCTTCTTATCATATTTTTTTCGTGTTTAATAACGTTAAATTTGTTGATAATATGTATACGATGAGTGACGAACTAGCTAGTTCATTAACGTTGAATTTTTGCGGAATTTAGATCGTCAATGTTACGTGATTTCGCACTTTGTCGAACAATGGTATATAATCAGTTACATTGTTTCTTGATTTAAAAGTAAATCTTATGATCATGTTTAACTAGGTGTAAAAATTATTTTGAATAATATTTGTTACTTTAATCATGATACTTGATAGTAATTGCCAAAATGATTTTAAATTGCTATGAAAATTATTCGGTACAGTGTTAAACACAATTACATTGTTTTTCCACATTATATTGTACAATAAAGAAAATGTAAAAATATCGTTTTTCAATGGCAGGCACTTTTCTTATTTAGAATACAATCAATTAATTATTAATCAAAAAAAAAAAAAAAAAAAAAAAAAAAAAAAAAAAAAAAAAAAAAAAAAAAAAAAAAAAAAAAAAAACAATTACATTTGCCGCACGATGCACGAATTGCAAAAACAACGTAAATCCAATGTACGCGATTGTCGCGCGTCTCGATAAATCCGACGATCGACGAACGTACGCGAAACGAGAGCAAAAAAAAAAAAAAAAAAAAAAAAAAGAAGAAGGGGGTGGGGAAAAAACACCGGCATACATTTTTTCGCGTATACGCTTCGCTGTTTATGTACACGGGGATTGCGAGCTTCGAAACGGTAAATCACACGGCCGACGTATTTCTTTATCGCATATACGTTGAGCTTTTAAATATGGAAATTTCGAGCGTGTGTTTGTATATAAATCCACGTATAAGCGATAATGAATTTTTTGGAAGGCCGTGTATAGTCGTTTTTTTTTTAATTTTAAATATTTCACGCAATAGTGTAATTATGATTTAAGAGGTATATAAAGGTGGGTTGAAAAAAAAAAAAAAAAGAAGAAAGAAAAATTATATCGCGGCGCGCTCTTACGCTTTTGTTTCTTACGACGAAACAATCCGCTTGCTCAAGGCGCAATATTTTATAGCGAAGAGAACGCGAGAGCCGCGTTTTTATCAAAGAAGTAGCGATGAGATTTATGTCGTTTATGTGCTTATTATTTTTAATTAATTATTGCATTATCGGCAATGTAAAGCCGCGAATTTAATTTTCTGATAACTTTCTTTTATCACGAAACACGAAATTATACACGAAATCTGGTTCGATATAAAGATACGCGACGGCCAAATTCCTTAGTCTCGGGCTTAACTTTAACGAACAATATAATTATTGAAAATTGTCATTTTGATAACAATGGATTGGCTAATTAGAGTTGTTATCAGCCGAGTTTAAAATGTTCATTTTCAAAAAACTTTCGCGGTACATTAAATTTCGTTAGGGCATTGCTTGATTCGAAATAAACACAATCGTAATTGAAATGAAAATAATTCCAAATAACTGACTTTAATTTAAACTTTAAAATCATTACGAGCTTGCAATTTTCCTTAAGATTACATGCTAAAAAAAAATCATATCCTAAGATATGAAAGATACACATATACACAAATTTCAACCTATACATTCCCAAATCAATTAATTCTCATCGACGCGTATATCGCCCGACGCGTATACTCTTCCTCCCTTTTCCCCCTGCCCTCCCTACCGCTCATATCATCCCCGTTTGTCTTTCTCTCAATACGCCCAAGCGTAATATATACATACGTATTCTCGGTGTCCCTTGGGCGAAATTGGCCGAGGCCACGTGTTTGCGGATAACAACATCGCGCCGCGGTATGGCTCCGAAGCTGCTCTCATAAGCGCGTCTGCGGATGTATCGTCGAGCGAGGCAAAAGTTTATAATGCGCTTTTTGGATATTAATGTTTTTCGGATAATTGATGGGAAGGTTGATGATTTAAGAGAGAGAGAGAGAGAGAGAGAGAGAGAGAGAGAGAGAGAGGACGATTGAGTTTGGAAATGTCGTTTTGCCGTTTGATATTTTAATTTTATTTTTGACATAGTTTTAGATCATTTTTTTTATTATTTTCAAATTGGCAAATGAACAAATGTGTTCTATAAATTTTATTTATCCGTAGTATATACCCAATAGTAAAAGGAAAAAAGCTTATATTATTGCGGAAATGTAACAAAGATGCCTAAATAATCTTCGCGAGCTTTTTGCACATCAATAATATCGCATAAATATCAACAAAATTTTTTACATGTACAAATAAACGATTTAATAAGTAAAATTAAAAAAGAAATTGAAATTAATTTAACAAGAGAAAAAAAAAAAAAATTTCACAGAATATAATTTAAACGGAAACCATAATTTGTCTACATTGAGCCATTTATTTTTACAATTATTCCGAGTAACACCGACACACAAAGTAGTCGTTCTCGATATTGCGTTTCTCTCTGCAACATTAGCAATGAAAATATCCAAGCGCAAACTAAAAAAACCGCTCCCTTCCTTTCCGCGCGCAAGTAATTACGCGCCGGTGTGCGCGATATTCTTTTCCGCGAGCGACCAACGAACTCTTTTATTTATTTATTTATTTATTTATTTTTTTTTTTTTGTTCCTTCTTTTTCTTTCTATTTACCCTCTAGTTCCATCGGTTTAGCTGCCATGCTAACACGGTCCATTTTTTTTTTCCCGCGAGCACACGAGTTTGCTTTGCGTTGCAGCGAAATAGTCACGAGCGAATGAACGAACGAACGAACGAACGCTTCCATTTTTAATTTCAGTTCGCGTTTGTACGCCGTCGCCGTTTTCAACGAAACTAAAGTGAAAGAGAGGAGAGAGAGAGAGAGAGAGAGAGAGAGAGGTAACACGCTACAACCACGGATGTGCGGCTTGTCGGTCGTTTGGGAATGGGTTAGCTCCGAGTTGGCCCGTTGTTTTTGTAATTAATTGCCGCGACGTATATCATTCGCACTGTTTACAAACGCGCGACGATCCCGCACGCGCGCGCCCGTTCAATTTCATCGTATTATTATTATTATTATTATTATTATTATTATTATTATTATTATTATTATTATTATTATTATTATTATTATTATTATTATTATTATTATTATTATTAATATTATTATTATTATTATTATTATTATTATTATTATTATTATTATTATTATTATTATTATTATTATTTTTTTTTTTTTTTTTTTTTTTTTTTTGTTTCGGTGGTAAAAAAACGGGGAATCTGCCTTAACCAGACCATCAGTGAGGACCCCTTTGCCTACCTGTAGACGCGGGGGGACCCACCGGTGTGACGGGTTCCGTAGTCACGTCAGCTCTGGCCTCGGATGGGCTCGATTACTCGCGCACATCCGTGGCAAGGGCATCGGCAACCCCGGAGACCGTCTAACCCGCCATACGCCAGCATATGTCTGATATAAACCATAGACATATGATGCGCGGATGGAATCTCCACCTTCTGTCCAACCTGCAGCGTGGATCTACTTTCGTATTGCTTCGCCGCTGCAGGTTCTGTCCATTCGTCAGTCCGTTCCCCGTAAGGTTGTAACCTGTCTCTGTCTCGTAATTCCTTTCATACGATCCTTTCATTCACATTCACTCACTGACTCGTGCTTGTGCTACCCGTCACCAAATACTCCAAACACCCGTCCGCCTTCTTACCCCTCAAGACAGTCTCGACGAAGGTAGCTATCGCCGTCCAACTGTCCTCGTCTTGCAGCATCCTCGCCACTGTATTTTCGGGCGTGATGCTGCCCGTTTTCGTCTCAAGTGCCAGTCTGTCTGTAGTCCATCGTCGGCACACATAAGACGTGTGCTCGGCGTCATCGCGCTCGTAACCGCAGTATTTACATTCCGGCGACCTAACCCGGTTACACCGAAATAAATACTGTCTGAAGTAACCGTGCCCCGTCAAGAACTGGGTTAGGTAAAAATTAACCTCCCCAAACCCTCGTCCGGTCCACGATACCAGGCTGCTTATCAAGCGTCTTGTCCACGTAGCTGTGGCGTCCGTTAACCAACGGTCCGTCCATTCGCGCATTGTCCTGTCTCGTTCCTCAACTGCCGCGTTTGTTCTCCCTACGTCGGCACTTCGTTCGTAAGTCCGTTTCCGTTCCCTAGCGAGCAGGTCAATGGGTATTACACCCGCTACCACCAGAACGGCCTCCGCTGAGACCGTCCTGTAGGCGCACGCGATACGTAATGCCCCCTGTCTCTGTACGTTTGTTAGTCGCTTGCGGTATTTCTTTACCTCAAGCGCATCGGCCCAGATTTCCGCCCCGTATAAAAGGATCGAGTGGGTGGTGGCCATAAGCAACCGTCTTTTCCCCGGTCTCGGTCCATACGTGTTCGCCATAAGGCGGGAGAGCGCAGAAACCCGCGTCGCCGCCCTATGTGCCGTCTCCTGTATATGAGGCCAGAAGGTCAGCTTCGTATCTAGAGTTACCCCTAGATATTTCACCTTCCTCCCGGTCTGCGTCTGCACCGACCCCACCGTCATCGGTATGACGGTTTGTATCCTCCTTCCGGTGAGGAGGATCAGTTCGGTCTTTGCCAGTGCTAAAGTCAGTCCGTGAGTCGTCATCCACCCGTCCACCCGTAACATGACCCGGTTTAGCGTCAGCTGTGCCAATTCTGGATTGCGCTGAACGATCACTACCGCCACGTCGTCGGCGTAAGCGATGAGTGAGGCGTTCTCAGGCATTTCCAGCCTCAGCAGGCCGTCGTAAACCGCGTTCCAGAAGTCAGGTCCTAGTATTGATCCCTGCGCGACGCCCGCAGTGATCGGCCTACTTGCCTGTCCCTCCGTGGTCTCGTACGTAATTTGTCGGTCCGTTAAGTAATCTGCCGCCACCCGCAGGAGATAGGGAGGTACCCTGAAAGCCCGTAAAGCTTCCAGGATATCCCCCCACCTAGCGGAATTAAAGGCGTTCTTTACATCTAAGGTCGCGAGCAGTACTAGTGGTCTCGCGCCGTAGCAGACCCGCCTTGTCCGTAGGAAAGTTTCGGTGACTTCCCTTATCGCGCCTATCGTCGAATGGCCCTTCCGAAAGCCGTGCTGATTATCGGCCAACCCTCCGGCGGCTGTTATCGCGCTCGTTATTCTCGGTTTTAACAACGCTTCGTAAAGTTTGCCCGCTGTGTCTAAAAGACTCAGGGGCCTATAGGAAGACGGTGTCTCGAGTTCCCCTTTACCTTTATACAAGAGGACCAATCGAGCCGTCTTCCAACGCGTTGCAAACCTCCCGGTCCGTAAGCTTGCATTGTACATGTCCAAGAGTATTCTCGGACGTACAATGGAGATTTGCCGAAGAATCTCCCCCGGGATACAGTCCGGTCCAGGCGCCTTCCCGGATTTCAGCGAGGACGTAGCTTGGAGTAGCTCCACCTCGCTGAATTCCGGGACGACTAGGTCGCGATAGTCCGAGGCCTCCTCCGTCACCGGATGGGTCGGGAAGAGACCACTCACTATTGCGTCCATGGTACTTTTGTCCTTGCGTTCAGGTGGACCAAAACTACCCAGTTTTTGGGTTACAAGTTTGTAACCCAGTCCCCAGGGGTCTCTGTCCACCTCCTCGCACAGTCTCCGCCAACACCGTTTCTTGCTGTCTTTAATAGCGAACGTCAGTCGCTTCCGTGCTGTCTTATATGCGACCGATAATTCATCGACGTTAGGGTTTCCCCTTTGTCGCGCGCGATGTAATCGTCTACGACACGCGATACAGTCCCTCCGGATGAGACTGATTTCGTCGGACCACCAGTACATAGCTTTTCTGTCCGGTACGTTTCGTTTGCGAGGCATAGAAGCCTCGCACAGTCTCGTTATCATAGTCATCGTTTTTTCTACTATGTAGTCCGTCCACGTGACCGTGCCTTCCGTAAGGTCTTCTGGAACGGCCTCAGAGGGCGCTACTGCTTCCAACAGCGCCTCCTTAAAACGGTCATGATTCTGTTTCGCGGGGTTGAACCTTTTTGGTTGCAGACCCCCCCTTTGTACGTTTCGTGGCGTCGAGGTACTACTCAACACTTCAAAGACGATGTACTGGTGATCGCTGGCCGTAAAGTCATCGATCACCCGCCACCGACTTATTCGCGAAGAGATACTGTCCGACGTCATCGTTACGTCCGGTATCGAGTACCCAAACCCTGGTCTCAGGTACGTCGGCGTACGTCCGGTGTTGGCCACTACCAGTTCAAGCCTCGCGGCCATCTCCAGCAGCAGCCTACCCCGTTTGTCCGTTGCCGGCATGCCCCACTCGATCGCTCTGGAGTTAAGGTCGCCTGCGACGATGAGATCACCCGGGAGATCTCTAAGGGCGTCCTCCAGTGTACCAATCTTTTCCTCGAAGACCCTCGCCGCGACGTTTGGGGACAGGTAGACACTAACGTAAGTGATAGTGCCAACCCTAACCCAAACGTAGTCCTCTCCATACGAGGAAGCTTGTACCCGTCGGCCCATCGCGCCCCTTACCCAGATGGCCGAAGTGCCCGAGGCATTCGAAAACCACCCGTCCGTGGTGCGTAGGTCTCGGTACTGCTCGCTCAGTATCAGTACGTCTGCGTCTCGTTCCGTCGCAATCTGCGGTAATAGCAGCTGGGCTGCTTGGCACCGATGCAGGTTTCCTTGCAGTACCCCCATCATGCTGTGGACTTTTTCTTGAGGTTTTCAAGCGCGGCCCTGAAAACCCCACACGCCCCGGAACCCGGCCTATGCGCGACTTCCTTGTGCCCCGTCGCAGAGCATAGGAAGCACTTGCTGTCCTTGGTCTTGCACGTCTTACTGTCGTGGTCTTTTTGCCCACAAGTCCAGCAGCATCGCGACCTGTCGGGCCCTTTACACTCCTTACGAGTGTGTCCGTAACCTAGGCACTGGTAGCACCTAGGCACCATTATTATTATTATTATTATTATTATAATCATCGGGCAAAAACTTATACGCGCCGTTAATCTCTCGTCTCTCGATATAGGATGGAACGAGAAAATTAATTAGCATATAACGGGTACTAGAGTTTTATAAAGCCCAAGTTTTCATTTTTAAGAAAAAAATAATGCATTAGGGTATAACCTCCGTGAACGATTTATAAGGACAAAAGAAAAAAAAAACGTAGAGAAAAAGATAATAAAATAAATGTTGCGAGTTAAATTATTTATTCGAATTCATCGAGAAGCGCAAGGAGTAATATCGTATCGGTGACTTCGTGACGGGTATCATTTTAATGAGGTCACGCAAAATCGACGGTTAAGTTAAGCACGCGAACGATGGCAGTTTTTTTTTTTTTTTTACGTGTATAAGATTTAAAATATTTAAATTCTAAAGACGATACCGTGGATGTTGTTTTTATAGACAAAGAAGAAATAAAGTACGATTTGTGTAAAGTTAAAAAACGCGGAGCGCGTATAAGTTAACAATGAGATTTATGATGTTGGTAACGTGAAAAATAGAATTTCGAGTTATCTTAATTCGATACAGCTGCTGCTATCCTTTTTTTTTACCTTAATTCGAGCGCAGGTGCAAGAGTTTCGCTTTTTTAATGTAATACAAAGCGTGCAATCTTTATAATTAGCGCTTAGGCTTATTTCTTACTTCGCTTAAAACTTTAAAGTGTAAGATTTTACAGTTTCTCGAGGGTCGATTATTTATATGGATCGACGCTTTTGATAAATGCGAAAACTAATTGCACTTCTTCTGATATATGTATATATGTATATATATATATATATATATATATATATATATATATTCAATTATGCGATTTTTTATTTTTAAATTAGATACTATCGTATTATTTTTCGATAATCGTGCTTACATGTTCGCACATATGCCGAGATGTGAGAGAAAAAAGGCGATACGTTACAAGTACACGAGATTGCATTCGACTTTTGCGAGTAAACGGAAAATTTCGCGTGTAAAGGTAATTTGGAAACGCGACGAGACGCGAGGCCGCGAGTTTTATGATTTGTTTGGGAGAGGATTTTATTGGTATTTCGTTGACAGGACGAAATGGCTTTGATATAACGATGACGGCTTGTTTGGATATCGAGATTTGTTCGACCGTATGATTTACAAGGTCATAATTGCCATCATAAAAACACTTGCACGACACCGCATTACTTTATGGGCATTGGTTACCGTCACGTATATTCAATTGATATGCCGGAACAATGTTTCCATTTTAACTTCTCTTTTAACGTCTTTCCATTAATTAATATTATGGCTCGTATTTGTTGGTTCTTTTTTTTTTTTTACGAAAAATAAATAATTGTAATTAAAATATTGATGTGTAACGTGCATACATAATTATTAATTATAATATATAATGCATTTTATTTTGTATGGAAAATTTTTGCTAAATTACATCGTCGTGATTAATATCCTTTTTATTTTTTACTATATTTAATGAATGAAAACCGAATAAAATTATTTAATTAAGAAACACTTTTAATGGCAGAAGTAAAATCATTAGAATAAATCCAGCCTCTTTGATACTTTAAAATTCAGTGCAGAAGACAAAGAAACAGGAAAGCCCCAATATCAAGGGGCCAAAAAGTAAGCGGGGAATAGGAAGGAGACCACACGTGTAGTCCGAAGCGACAAGCATTGCGTCCTTGGCTTTTTGTCCCTCGCTCTCTTTCTATCTTTCGACTGTGACATAGCAGTAGAAAGAGAAAGGGAGAGATAGAGAGAGAGAGAGAGAGAGAGAGAAAATGTGTGAATTGTAGTAGTGTGAGAAAGAGAAAGAGAGATTGCGACACTCGCGCGATTTATTTATCCCAAATGCGCGCTTCCTCTTCTCTCACACCATCGCCGGGAACTATTCCCTCGCGGTCTACGTAGGGGTAAACGTTGATTAGCTGCGGTGTTGATTTAATTACCGAGGGAGTAATTGGCATGCCTACTATCGTCGTATAGCTTCTTCCTACCACCTCTAGCAAAGCTCTCCTTCTCTCTTTCTCTATCGCTCTCTGTCTTTCTCTTTGTCTCTCTCTCTCTCTCTATCTATCTATCTTTCGCATTTCCACACTTCACACATGTATACGTGTGAGCACACGCATATATACATGCGTGACAAGAAAGAGAGAATCTCCTGTGTGACTCGGCACCCTGTAACCCGTTGCATATTCATCGATAGATTATTATAACCGTTGGCACGTCGGATGTGGCGCGGACGTAGAAACGTACAGAGAGATAGAGAGAGAAAGAGAGAGAGAGAGAGAGAGAGAGGGTATGAGGGAGAGGAAACGGCCTTCACGAGGCTTTAGGGGGCGACGATGCTAATTCGACTCGGGAGGTGCACCGGCGCTGATACGCCATCGGGAGAAGCGCAGACGTCGACGAGGACGAAGCCGAGGAGCTTGAAAAAAATTTGGGGATTGAGATCGTCGAGCTTCCTAGATGTTGGAGTGGATTTTTATGGTGTTTAATTCGTTAGAACTTGTTAAAATGGTTATATTTTGTTAATAGAGTTTAACGTTAAATTGTTAAATTTGAAATGAATTTCATGCAGTGATAACTAAAATTTTGTTTCATATAAGCAAAACGTAAAATGAAATATCAAATTTATTAAAATTTCGAAATTATTTATAGATAGAAATGTTTAGACAACTTTTTAATGCATGCATAATTTATTAAACAATCAAAAATATAATGTCTTAAACATAATGTATAGAAATGTCACTATAATAATTAGATTTTATTCCTAAATTACCAATTTATTTAAAGTAACACATTTTAATATGAACAAATTTATTTTAAAATTATTCATGAAACTCAATTGACAATTTTTAATTGCACGAAATTCAATTTAAACAAATCGATTACAATTTCAATTACAAATCTATCAATATACACCATTAAATGAAAAATCGTAATTACAACAATGTTTTTTCTTCTCATGACCATTTTCAAGTTTTGCGAAAAGGAAAGCTTCGACCTATCATCGTACATTCATTACGATATCTCTTCGCGGTTTGATTCCGAATCTCCATTAGCGTATCGTCGAGCATTCACCGAGCCTTCGAAAACAAAATTAAACGGAAAAAAAAGAAAAGAAAGAAAAGAAAAAAAACCACTTCCATCCAATATATTATTCCATCAACGATATGTGTAGACATTTGCGCACGAGCGCTTACGGTATGTACATACATATATATATATATATAAAACATACACGTATGGGTTATGCGCTCGTTAACGGCTCGTCGTAAAACTCGCTGATTTACGACGGCGTATTAGGGACACATCGCCACGGCGTGGCGGGCACATCATCGATAGGCCTCGTGATTCACGAGCTTCCCTCACCCATCTCTCTCTCTCTCTCTCTTACCTTCTCTCCATCTTGCGTCATTGTATTGGTTCTTTGCTCGTGCCAACCAAGATACTCTCAGGTGTGCGTCTGTATATGCTCCTGCATGTATATGCTAAAGAGAAACTCACACCGATCGTACGCGCCTATTATACTTTATTAAGAAAAGGCGCGATCCATTTCGCATACCGTGGTATATAGATATATATTCGTACATAAACTCTCGTATGCTAAAGGATCTTTTGTTCGGTGCGCGGTGGCTATGACGGGTATACGTAAAAGTCAACGTAGATTATGCATTTGGCGAAAGGCTCGTAAAAAGTCGATGACTTTATTGTCATTGATGGCCTCGGTGTTTTAGATGGACGTTAGGCCACGATGAATTCATCAGACCTTCGTCCGAGGAGGTCTTCTTTTCTCCTCGCGCGTTGTCGTCACGCTGAGTATTGTTGGATTTCTTTTGGCGATGACGAGCAGCGTTTACGGAATCTTATTATTGTTCTTTGTAAGTTAAACAAAGCAGCGCTCGAAAAAGGTAAATTGATTGATTGTGAATTTTTATTCCATTTTAAGTATAGTTTAGATCGAACTATTTTTTTTTTTTTTAATTTTGTTAACCTTAGTATTTATAAAAAATATTTACAGTAATTGAATAATTATTAATAGTTTTTATGTAGATTTAAATAGTCTTTAATTAATTTGAAAATTAAAATAAAATTAATATTCATGGATTATTAAAGCTAGTTTTTGATATTTAATTTCACCATAATAAAAACCTTCACTCCATTTATTTTTAAATGTTCATTAATTGAGATAATCCATCGTAGAAATATAATATTAAATCCGAGCTTGGCTACGATTATTACTTCAACCTTTCTTCTTCTTCCTTTTTTTTTTTTTTTTTTTTTTTTTATAATTGCATCGTATTTAACGCTCGAGCAGCTGCGCAATCAGAATTATGTAAAACGCACGTATACACAAACTTGCGAATTTTCCAGCGTTCGCCATATTTTTCACGCTGTATCTCGATTTAATTTATGCTCAATTAACGAAACGTTCGAACCCTATTACAACGTTCAATTTCTTCGTATAAAAAATTACTTGCACAAAAAATCGCCGAACATATAGGTATATATGGATGCTTTATTTATATCCGTAAGTTAATTGAAATTAGATACTTCCTCTTGGTTCTATGCAAGCTTGTATAAGTATCGTATCGAAGCAAAATTATCGACGAAACAAATGACAAAAAAAAAAAAATGTATCCGAATTTTTCCATTTTCAGATATTATTATTAAAGCTTCGAACGACTAATTTATCAGCCCGATCCTATCGTAATAACGCGTCGATTAAATTTTCCACGTCGTCACTCCGTCCTTACCTTTTTTTTTTCTCTCTCTATCTTTCCCGTTCATTTCTCGGCATATTTATCTCGTTCCTATCAACGGTTTTAATAACGCACTCGCGCGCGCGCGCAAGAGAGAGAGAGAGAGAGCGAGCAAGAGCAGAAGATGCAATCACCTCGGTTTCTCTCCTCCGCCTACCATCTTTTTTATTTCCCTCTCATTTCTCCCATCGACTGTTGCGCGCGCGCCAGTAAACGCGAGCAATAAATAATGACCATTTGTATCGGATTCTAATTATCCAGTCTAAACAAACAAACAAAACACCGAGCTGCGGTGAAATCCGCGGCTCTCGCGTTTTCGATTCAAGCGCGCTTCCTTCGACTTCTTGATTTAAGAAGTGTAAGACCGCCCATCTAGATATTGTATTCGTTGCCGTTGCTACCGCCGTAACGCTCCCCGATGTAAGGTCGACCGGTGAGCGTTTTGCCGTTTAAGGCTCTACTTCGTTGTGGCCATTGCATAGTTTTGGTTATAAGGTTTTAGTTGCGTTGATTGGTTGTGATAAAATAATGGCTTATTTAATCATTTCAATGATTGTCGTTTTGAAAAAAATGCGCGTTGGTAGGTTTTTTTTTTTTTTTAGTATTTTTATGTATTTTTAATATATATTAACAATACTTGAAAATTCAATTATTTTACACGCAAGTTAACAATTCAAAAAATAAATTATCCTTTATTTTATAAATATCAAGTGTACTTCACATCCAGAAATATAAATGATTCTCAACCTTTGAACGAATTTTACTATTCACATTTGATGCGAAAATTTATTACCGATTAACCCCCCACGAAATTGCATTCGCGTCTATGCACATACTCATATATATATATATAAAGGAAGTAAACAAAAAGCCGTTGGAAAAGAAAACGCGTGCGCTTGTCTCGAAAATCCGCGCAAAGTTCAATCCCAGCAGAAGCTAGCTCCACGGTAGTTCGTTACCCGCGTACCATTAGCGGGCGTAACGCTGTTCGAAGGAGTCTCGGAGGACTTTGAGTAAACTCCGGCTAACAAGTAGGCGTGTTGTATACCCTACCCTTTACCTTCCCTCTTTTTCTTTATTCGACGCTACGAAATGATCTACCGATCCTCGAGTTCCTATAATTTTCAACCACCGTTTCATTTCGATACTCGCAGTCTCTTATTCTCTTTGCTTCTTTATTTTTAATATACATGTTTGTGTGTGTATATGTATATCCATCTCTCTCTTTTCTTTTCTCGCTAGCTTTCGAGATGTTAATTTCATTTTGTAAATTGATCTTTTTAAATTCTGAGGGATACACGTGTAAAAGGTTGAAATGGCGTTTCGAAATCTATTAATTTCCGAATAAATGACTTTGGGATTACGTTTAGTATATGGACTAAACAAAAGAGAATAGAAATTTCATTTGAAGATTTTGCAAAAATAGAATATAGCATGATTAACAAATAATGTGTTAAAAATTAATAATAATTTTTACATTTCATAATGTTCAATTTTAAAACAGTAATTATTTCCTATGAATTTGTTTAACTAAATTGAATAATATTGCTTAATAAAATTATAATATAAAAACTATATTTCATGAATGTTAAATTACTCGAGCAATTTTATAGTAAATATATTTAATCAATGGGCTTTTCGGCAAATTATTAAATTCACATGAATTTTCACAAGTCCTAAATCAATAACCCGCAATTCGCATTTAAATTTCTCATTTAATCCGAGTACCCGATCAGCATTGACGATTAAAAAGTAATTAAAATAATAAAATTCATCCACTTCATCCATAGCTTCTTATTCTCCGCGCAAACCTAAACGACGATGTTTCATTCTCTTCCCTCTCGTTTCCCCCCTCCCCCTCCCCTCCCCTCGCCTCCTTTTTATCTCAACAAATAATAAAGCCTCTTTTTCTTCAACTCGCACCTCCTCCTCCTCCTACTCCTCCCGTTATATACGCCCCCGAAAATATTAACGCTCCTGATTTATACGCGTAATTATCCACCTCTCGGCTTACATTTTGCCTTTATCGCGAGAGGAGACTCTCTCTCTCTCGCACGCGTCCCTCGTTCACCTCGCGGCGATACAACTCATTATTTCGCTTGCAACTCTCGCGCGAGCGCGCGCGCGAGCGCTTTTGGTCTCTTCCCTCGTTCCCTCCTCCTCTCTTGGGCTTTCTTCTTCTTACTGCGCTGTCACTTGGTAGCGTCCACATTTCGCCGGTTGATTTATGCGCGACACTTCATTTAATTTCATCGCCGAGAAAGGCGAGTGGGAGAAAGAGAGTCGCAATCTCTTCTTTCTTCCTTAGGTTCAGTTGGCCGTTCGGTGTGTTGGTTTTTTATGAATGAGTTTTGTGAATGAGAATACAGGAGTCGAGAGCAACTTGGATTACGGTGTACAAGTTTCGGCTTTTGTTGGTTCTTTTTAAATAGTGTATTAAAAATTTTCAAAGGATTGATTAATTAATTATATTTAAATGTACTCGGCTAAATTTTTCTCTTTTTTTTTTTTTTTTTATTAATTTTTACAATGATACATAGTAATTTTTATTATTAATATAATTAGCTAAACAGTAAAAATTAAATGTACTCGTATCATGATGAAATAAATCAAAACACCGTTAAAAACAGCGTAGTAATTCATATAAATTTAAATACAATTATTTAATGTTTCTATATAATTATTTCAAATTTTATATATTTAATAATATCGCGAAATATTATTTACATAAGCAATTGAAAAAAAAAATTATCGTAAAATATTATAAAATATTAAATTTTTTAATTAAGTCAAAAAGAAATAACGAAAGAAAATGGTACTACATTTATTCGATAAAATTTAAAGGACGTAGCACGTATATGCGAGTATAAATGTTTGCTACGCGAGAGCGCGCGTATATACATGTATTTTGACGCGCGGCAAGGTCGCGCGAGTTCTCGGAATCGCGGCCGAGAAATTTTCTGGGAATAGTCTTAAAGACGTATAGCGTAGGACTGTGAACTCGGCGCATTTAATGAATGAACTTTTTAAAGGGGATATGAATAAAACGATTTACGCGAAAATTTATGTTTTTACATCAATTACTAAAACATTTCTTTATTCATTTTAAACAAACGATTTTAAATGTTAAAATTGGATAATCTTATAATGGAGTTTAAAAATTTTAAAAACTAAACAACGTTAAAAACTAAAGCTTATAAATTAAGAGAAAAAGGGAAGGGAAAAAATTACTATAAAACTCAAATTCTTTATTTCAAAAAGGCCTCTCTAACGCAAACCTCCATCGGAAGAAGCAAACGATTTTTACAAAGGCGTATGAGAGAGCAAGAAAGGGAGAGCGGCGCCAGTAGTTGCGGCGTCATCTCGTCGCGGGATCGTTTTTCCGAACGCGACGGAGCCTCGGGTACCCTCACGATACATCCTTCGTTTATTGCGACTTCGGTCCACCCTTCTAGGATTTCGCCTTCTCTTTCTCTCTCTCTCTCTCTCTCTCTCTCTTTTCTCTTCTTTTTCCCTTTTTTTTCTCAGGCCGCACCGCCGTAGCTCCGCCTCTGTATGTATATTCGAGTTATGCGGAAAGGGGCCGTAACCTAGCTAACCCCGAGAAGGACGACGCCACCGCGTTTACGCGCACTCGTTTCGTTAACCTGAGATAAAGACGAGTTTTACGCGAGTATTTTGTAATAGCTGTTTGGGTTTCGAGTTTTCGAAGATTTATGCGTTTGACGAATCGGTGTTGGCGGCACTTGTTTGTCGATGGAGAAAGAGACAAAGTTTGAGAGCTATGGGTTTTTTCTTTTAAGATCGAGCTATTTTATTGCCGGTACGATGAGTTTTGTAGAATACGAAGGAATGATATCGTTTTGTAGTTAGGAAGTTCAAATTTGTTACGGTTATTTAGCGATGGATCCTTGTGAATGAACGAAAATTCCATTAACAGTATACTGTTCACCGATATCGATCTTTATACAACATGAAGTTTTTCACGAAAGAGTAGATAATTTATACTTTATAAAAACGTTTTGTGGGCAATTTTAAAGACTTACATTGTGTTTAAAAAAAGGTTTTTTTTAAATAAATATTAATTATTTTTTTTTTTTTTTTTTAATTTCATAAATCTCATTTTAAGTACAGTATTTATCTATAATTAATTAAAAGATAATTTTAAATTATTATTTCTTTATCGTAATGACTATGTAAATAAAAAATAATTTTAATTATAGTAGGCGACATTCTGTTTAATTTTAAAATTTTATATGCCTAAATTTAAAAACCATACAAAAACGTTTTGTAGATTTCACGAAGGCAACAATAATGCGTCGTAACTCATGCTCGGTTACTAGCTATCACAAAGTAATTTTTCATGCCACGCTCGCTCGATATACTTTATACACCAAGTAATGCTTTGTAACGTTTATGTAATCTTATCCTCAAATTAAAATCTCAACGGCTAAGTGTTAAAATCAAAAAAATCACAAAGCTACCAAACCATCCATTATGTCAAAATAAATATACGCGAAAGTATATACAAAATTCACACAATGATCTCTCGAGATCGACAATCGAGATAATCCACGCTAGAATTTACTCGAAACGTCACCACCTCGTATCGTAAAGCCATCCAGTTGATATGTGAAATATTCACACACTTACACACACACACACACACAAAAGCCTTATAGCATTTACAATCTCGTTGACTAACGACGATGAGGACGATGCGTATGAAAACGTCTAGCTCTATCTCTCTCTCTCACTCTCTTTTGCGCGCGCGTTCGCGTCGGGACTAATTAGACGGAGGAAACGCGAGGCGCGATGGTTATCATCTAACGTTGGTCACATGTCCCCTCCCTCGAAAGCACACACCGCCCCATATAGCAAACATCCGGCCGCTATGCATCGGATCGCGCGACGGAATTCGTTCGTCGGATTTGGGAAACGCGTGTTTATGTGCGTTTGACGTTCGTAGAATCGAGTTCTTTATTATTATTATTATTATTATTTTTTTTTTTTTTTTTTTTTTTTGTTAAAAGAAAGACTATGGAAGAAACGTGAATTATATAAAAGTTTCGTGCACATGCGTTGGTTGCGCGTCTTGCATCTGCCTTGATTCTTAGCCGATTAGAGTGAGAAGATAGAATGGAATGAAGATGGTTTCTTTTTTTTTCTTAGAGACTAAATAGATAGCCTCGAATGTGGCGCGTGACAGAAGATTTTTGGAGTTTTACGCGTGGATTTACGATTAGACATAATTACATTTTATGAATTTTCTGAGGTATTAGTAATAGAAAATATGCAATTTTGAATAATTTACTTTTCATAATTATTTTAAAATATTTTATTTTGTTATTTCATATTTTAAGACACCGATAAATCTATTTAGAGCTTTATTCGCAGTAAACAAACTTTTTAAATTTCTCATACTCATTTGAATATCTATTTAAAAACTTTAGAAATAATCCCAGATTTACATTTAACTTACTCATACGTACAAATAAAACATACAAAAATCTAGACTCTAAAACACATCCATGATAAATACATCATACATAACATATACGTGAAACGGGAGGAAATAATTAAGCAGCGTAAATTGAAACAGATATACGAGGAAAAACGCGATCGTGAGAAAAAAAAAAAAAAAAGAGAAGGAATGCCCTGGAAAATGAAAAGATCTCAACGGGAGAAATGAAACGAGACGACGAGAGCGCGAAAAAAGAAAAGAGCGAGAGAGAAAAGCCTCACGAGTGGTTATATGCCGCACACGCGTTCGGTACGATGTGCATACAACGGCGCGTAACTCCGTAGCCCAGACGCGTGTACATAAACAAACGGTTCGCGTGTCGATTCCGTACTGAGATATTCCTTTATTTTCTTTTCTTTTTTTTTTTTTCTTTTTTCTTTTTTTTTACTTTGCATAGGAAAACAAAGCCATTGTTTTTCTCTTTTCCGTGCTAGCGACGCGAACTGATTATTGACGCAATTTTAGAATGTAAAGTAATCGTTGCTAAGATAAAGTAAGATTATGCAATTATATTAAACAATTAAAAACATTTAATAAAAGTTTTCAACAATATTGTCAAAGTTTTCAAAATATACTCTTGTCGTATATGACAAAAATAAACAGTCGATTGCACTTCTAAAGTTTTTTTTTTTTTTTTTTTTTTTTTTTTTTTAAAGATAAACTTCTTGAACACCCCTACATTATACTTGAGAAAGTAAAAGGGAAGAAAAATATGGACAACCCTATATTTCCTTACAATCTTCGTGACATCCATTAATTAACGTGCGTGGATTTTATATTCATGGTTTAAAGTTGGAACACCCAGACTTCCTTCATGACGCATAGCGCCCACCTTCGTTCTCGTCTAAAACAATCGATCTCTCGTATACGTGCGTATTTATATACACTTATACTTGTATGTATCCGTGTGTGCGATATCTCAAAAAGATGTCGTTCCGGGTTACAACCTGAACGTGCGCGTGCGACGAATCACTTATGAGTCCTTACTTTTTTCTTTCTTCTTTATTTAGTTTTTTTTTTTTTTTTTTTTTTTTATTGACGAGCATACTCGTGAAATGAAGGCGAAAAAGCGAGGTTGTGGCGAGTTTGTGTGAAAGGAAAAGTGGTAATAATAAAAATGGGTAGTTAATTGTGATTCTTTGTCGTATTGTGTAAAAAAAAGTTATATAAAGAAAGATTCGTATCATTACTATGAAGCATATGTAGGGAAAACAAAATTTAATGGTATTGTACTATTAGAATATTTAGATATTTGTACATAAATGTTATTCGGTTTGATAAAATTTATTATAATTATAAAATATTATATTAAATTGTCAAATATTGTGCAATAACAAAGCGCAAATTTTCATTATATTAATCATAATTAATCTTAAAATAATTTGTTAAAATTCTATAAAATACGTAAAACTCAAACTTGAAGCCAAGAAAAATCGTCGATGACATTTTCCGAGACATCCATCGTCACCCACTCCGTACATTTTTAAAAAAGGCTAGAAGAAAACAGCGAAACGATGCATGTCGCAACGACCGTCGGATCCGACGACGAATTCAACAGTACCTCATTAATATTTCAGTGCCAACCCTCCGGTTTTTTGTCATTCGTATATGTACGCACAGAAAAAGAAAAGAAAACCACGCAAGAGTTGGGGTGTGTCCTAATGCACCGTGGAAATTTACGCCTCGTTATTAACTCGATATTTCTGTGTAAATTAACGCGTAAGCTTTGAAACTCCACGCGCGCGATTACGTTAATTACGATTATTCGCACATTGTGCGAAGTCGTAGCAAAAGACTCCTACGATAATATCGCGATAATTTGCACCACTTTTCGTTGCTCTTTATCTTTCGCCCAGTACTGCGAGCGTTTATCTTTTAACATTTATTGGGTCATAAAGATCCGTGGATATGACTAATATTTCTACACGAGTCGGATTGACACTGAGTCGAGGATATCGCGAGAGATAGCGTGGGTTGTATTCTTTTTTTGTTTTGTTTTGTTTTGTTTTTTTGTTTTTTTTGCGTTGATATTTAGTAAACACGAAACGTAACTCGTGTTATTCAACGTTTTCGTTTTTAAAAAGTCATCATCGATGCAATTAGGCGATATCGTATGAATATGATGAATAATTCGCGATAATTATAATTATTACGCGATGTGTATTATTGCGTAAGCATACGTGTCTCGTAATTGTTCGGCTGTTAGTTCGCAATTAGTTTTTATGAGTACGCGCACAATACCACAACGATGTGTCTCCCGTAAGCACATCTAGATTTATCATATAACGTTGTTCAAACGATTGCGAATTATAACTTAATTAAAAGGATACGCGATCCTTGTTTTTATTCATTTCGATTCGGAAATTGATAATTGTGTAATTTGTTTTTATTGTGTAAAAATTTACGTTGGATAGGAAATTGTTTCCCTTTTGCACCTTATGAATTTAATAAAAAAATAGAATGAAAATTGTTTTTTCTTTGATGAATCACGTTTTATATAATTAGTAATTTGTTAAGATAAAGAATAAAAGTTTATGCTTGACATAGTAAGCAAAGTATTGTATTTTAATTGACTTAAATAACAATTTCATTTGAGCTTAAACAACGTTTTGCATTTAAAAAATTTCGCAATAAAAATTATCAAAGATTGTTTATTTGTAAACTCTGGTAAATTTTACAAAATTTAATCGTATTAATCAGTAAGAGTTTAAAAAAAAAAAACTCGAAATTTCTTCAAAAGGAAGATATAAGCGGTAGATGAAATTATCTCAAAAACTGTCAACTTGTAATACCTGCTTTTCGCTCACCAACTAAATCACATTCCAACTCTTGAAAACTTACCTTTCGATCGTCAATTTCTCCATCTGATGCTTTCCTTAAACATACCCTCCATAATACGCATATCTCTTACCTTGTTAAACGCAACCTCGGATCCGTCGTTTACTTCCCCGTTTTCATCCTCATCCACTTGGATAATCCCCTATTGTTTCCCATCTCAGCATTGTGATTAGTCAGACACGGAGCCATTAGTGGTCATGTTATTAGTAAGAATGGAGCGAACATCGACATGCTTAAAACTATCGCGCAAATGACCGGCTTTCGACCTGAAAGATTGATATCTTTGTATCTTGTTAACAGATGAATATTTGGCATTTTCTTCGTGTTTTTGACGAGTTGTGCGTAATAAAGATCGTTGTTCTAATCTTGAAGTTATATAATAAAAACAATGAAGATTTTGTTCTGGTTTAGTTGTGTATAGTATATAGCGGAATAATAGGATATATATATATATATAACGGAATAAGAGTGTATATATATATAGGAAATATATGGGACGTTCCAATGGAATTCTTAGTACATTTCGGAGTCGAGTTTTATTTTTTTTTTTGAAAATTTGTCAACTTTTATTTTATATCAAAATAAGATATTATGCCAAGTATCAACTTAAAATATTAATTTTTAAAAAAGTTATGCGCATTTAAAAAAAAAAAGAAGTATTATTTTTAAACTGTTATATCTCAAATACTAATTGTCAGAATGACGTAAATTTTTTTTTCAATTTCGCCAATAATATATAACTTATAAAACCCTTATAATTTAATACAAAATTTTTTTATAAAAAAAAGTTACAATAATTTTTTATAAACAAATTAAGTTTTTTAATCGAAAGGCACACACGATTTTTAATTTTTTTATGTCAAATTAAAGCCTAATTTTTCTTCTTTAATTTCGTAAAATGAAATTTTTCGACATTTCAATAGAAAAAAAATTAGAGCCATTTGAAGCGGACGTTCGATGCTTCTCGCCGCGCCGCACTTAGCCTAATGGTGTATGTATGCTTGTTCACTTCTTCAAGCTTCTTCCTTATTTCAAAGTACATTGATTTTTTTTCGTGGAATCAAAATTGGGATTTTAATATTCATTTTAGCATATCTTATTTGCCAATTTATTTCTTCAGTGTCTTAATAAATAGTATCTTGTTATAAAAAAAGCAATCCTTTTCTTTTCCATTAAAATGTCAAAAAATTTTTTTTTACGAATTTAAAGAAGAAAGATTAGGATTTAATTTGGCATGAAAAAAATTGAAAATCAAATGTGCGCCTCGATTGAAATAATTTGTTTACTTATTAATGTGGCGCGTAAGTATACAGCTAAATAAGACAAGAAGCACCGAGCGTCGGCTTCAAATATCTCTAATTTTTTTCCTATTAAAATGTCGGAAAATTTCATTTTACGAAATTAAATAAGAAAAATTAGGCTTTAATTTGACATAAAAATATTGAAAATCGTAATTAATTCGAAAATATGAACAATTTTTCATTTTAAAACGAATACTTAAATTTTTTATATATAAATTAGTAACACTTGAAAATTTTGAAGTTTATTATTACGTTATCTCGTCAATATGTTAAATAAACGTTGATATTTCTCAAACAATAGAAGCTTAAATACAAAAAAGCTAATATCATTTATTGGATACTTTATCAAATATCATCGACAATTTATGACAGCGAGTATATTCATACTTTGATTTCATTTACACAACGAAAAAAAAAGCTTTAAACGCTACCAGTTTCAAAGTTAGCTTTTATCCTGCTAGTATATGGCCATTAAAGTACATCCGTAGCACCTCTTAACGATCTGGTGATTGCAAATGAATTACGAGTAATATTTCTCATTCAAAGTGACTTTTTAACAGCTGATAGCGATAATACCGCGAAAAAAAAAGAAACAGAAGTAGGAGGCGAACCCAAAGAAAAGTGATAGAGAGAAAAACTTTGTTTGACGCGGAAGAAAAAAGAGCAACGGCGGGGACAGGAAACGCAGTGCGTAAATAACCAAAGGAAAGAGAGATAGAACGAAACGAGCTAGCAACTAAAACTCGAAAGAGAGCAGTGAGAGAGAGAGAGAGAGAAGAAAAAAAGGGGCCTGATCGGGGCCTGCGAAAATTTATTGCTGATTGTTTTTCTTCGTGGTGCATAGTCGTCGTCGCCGTCGTCGTTGCATGAGAGAGAGAGAGAGAGAGAGAGAGAGAGAGAGAAAGAGAGAGGGAGAGGAAGAGGTTTGGCTCGCTCCGATGTCGCGACTGAAATGTATACGGCTGCTGCAGGCCCTGGCGCCACTCTCTTGGTGAACCAAAAGAGAGAGAGAGAGAGAGAGACATAGAGAAGAGACTCTTTGGGGCCCCCTCGTTAAACGATCGTTATACCAGAGCGAGATTGGTATCTCTTCTTCCTCTCTTTCTCTCTCTCTCTCTCTCTCTCTCTCTCTCTCTTTCTTTCTCCTACTCGACCCTACTCTATCTTACCGCGTGTCTTCTTTTCCATCTCTCTTTTTCTCTTAAACTATTCGCGTACGTATATGTGTGTGTAGTGCGATCTCTCGCGTGGGCAACGTCGGTCCTGAAAAGCAACGCTTAAAATTACGACGTGTAGAATAGTAACATATTGCGAGCGAGGTTTTTCCAAAATATAAGATACATAGAATGGGGAAATGGTGAAGTTTGAGGGACGGAGGTGAATCCCGTGTAAAAATTTTTGTCGACGACTAGTTTGAGATGAGTCTGGCTGAGAAAGTCTGTGAAAAGTCTGGAAAAAGTCTAGCTAAAAGTCTGAGAAAAGTCTTGCTAGAGTCTGGCTACGGCAACTTTCTCAGACTATTTCCTAGACTTTTTCCAGACTATTTTCTATAGTATTCACCAGACTATTTGCAAGAATTTTTTTTTTAATTTTCTATAAAAAGGATTAATTTTTCTTTCTTTTTTACTTAATAAATGTAAAAATGATTTTTATTTAATAAATAACACGACAAAGTAAAATAAAGTAAAAGTAATTTTCATTTAAATTTATTCTTTTTCTACATTATTCAAATTTTCTACAATATAATGTATAATGAATTATATATATATATATATATATATATATATATATATTGCAAATAGTCTGGTGAATACCATAGTAAATAGTCTGAAAATAATCTAGCAAATAGTCTGATAAAGTGGCTATAGCCAGACTCTAGCAAGACTTCTTCTCCCAGATTTTTAGCTGGACTTTTTCCAGACTTTTCCAAGACTTTTCCCAGACTTTCTCAGCCAGACTCATCCCAGGCTAATCCCAGACAAACATTTTCACACGACGCTCGGGATTTTGCTTTGGATCATGGATATGGAAAATATAGGTCTGTTTCATCAATAGAGTGAGCCTTATCGTAGATAAAAATGTTTTTCAAAGTTTTAGATTATTACTTGTCGTGTAGAGGTAACATTGAAAATTACTAGCGTCTATCTATCTATAATTTGTTCAAAAATTAGTTTGCATCGTTTAATGATAATTTAAGCGAGTTTAATTTTTTTTAATAAAAATTAATAAGAATTAATTTTTTATAATTTATTTTTATCGTCGTTATAATAAATATTTCATTCCGAAACATGGTAAACGGCGTTTAAAAATACAAACGAACAATCGACTTTGATTTATCGACTTATCATACTTTCAACGCTATTGATTTCTACTCTGTAAATGAAGAAATAAATATTTATACGACACGGGATTTAATGACGTAAAAAAAACTTTACATCAAAATACAATGGGTAAACTCTTTTAATATAAAAATAAAATTATAATTAATTTAAAAAATGCTTGCTTTGTTTAAAATATTGATTAAAATGACAAACACAAAAATAATTATTCCATATCAAATCATATAACGATAAAACATCCCTCGCTACAAAATTAAACACACCAATTTTCAATCATTTTTTTATAACGACGAACCGTTCAAAGCGCATTAATTAAATTTGATCTTGTTAAAAATAAATACGATATACTTTTCGTCCTCGTATATCGGCATCGACGAAACTTTTCAAAGCAGCGACGGCGCGAGGGGTATCTATCCCACCTCGTTTTAAGTCGCTCTTAATCTCCGGAATTGACGGGCTTTTAACTTGTGTTTATAGAAATCGATATCAGAGCGTTGAATTTCAAATACACCGTATAATTTGACGAGAAAAACGCTTATATATATAAATATCTATATATATGAATTCGCAAAGTGCTTGCACATGCGCGCGCGCACACACACACACACACACACATACACATACACACACATATATATACATATATAATACGGTTGACAAAATCGACGGCAATATATATCGAGCTGCACGTACGCGACGACAGACTCTCTTTTAATGAAAATCGGTCTTTCCAATTTTGAAAAATTCACCTTCTCTCTCTAGCTTTCAGTTTGTATGTGTGTGTGTGTGTGTGTGTGTGTATGTGTAAAAGCCGTGCTGTCGATGCGCTCGAGCGTGAAAGAGCGTCCACACAGCTTTTATTTTAACGGCTGCGCGTATATACGCCATATAGGAGTTTATGCCAAGTGTAAAAATTCAAATGGCACGGGATGAAAGGGGGAAGGAAGAAGTTATATCGGAGTACTGTCAATCGTTTCGAACTCGGTGTCTCGTTTCATTGGCAGGTGCTTTCGTTCTGGAAAATTAACCGCAAATTATTCTGTTTCGCCGGCGTATCTCGACGCGGGGTTATACACGTCGACGAGTTTTTAATTGTACATTTTGTTTTAATTAAGTTGATAAGCGCGGTTATAAAAAAAATTGTAAGATACATTTTAATCGACAATATTTTAAATTTAAGTGAAATTATTGTAATGACTGATGATAACATTTCAAGCAAAAAAGTGTAATAGAAAATTCTAAATTTGAAATAAATTCTTAAATTTTTTATATATAGTTTAATATTAGTTAACAATAACATTGCAAATAAAATTAACATAAGATTGTAAGACATCAAATTCTACTTTTTATTTAAATATTTATTAACTTTCAAATTAAGAAACACAAGGTATAATAAGTACAAAAATACACGTAATTAGAACATAACCTATAAAGTAGCGTCATTTTTTTCATCAGTCAAAGACTTTTTAACTTTAACTTAAAGCTGCATCACTATCACTCAAAAATAATCTTTTCACAAGGGTCAGAAAGCAAAGATTTTCCGCGCATACATACAAGATCGGCAAAATCCGAATCCGACGCTGTTTCGAGATAAGCTCTCTTTCTCTCTCTTACGAGAGGGAGAGTTTTTACGACTCCCTTCGCGTAATTTATTACGGGGGCTAATTACGCGCTAAAGGGAAAGGAGCCGAGATGTTAAAGAAAAGTTAGTGTATACCTACGGGCTCTCTCGTAAAATATAAAAATCGTATACCAAAGCGCCATTGCGCTTAAGTGAAACGCATATACTCGCCTCGAATAAGAAGCGTTAACTAAGTAGAATTTATGAACCGTTGGGTGATTCTTTAGTTTTCTCTTGCAATGCGCAAAAAAGAAAAATTATGAAATCTCACTCTACATTGGTGCGCTATAGCTCTGACCCGAGTGATTTTCGAAAGTGTCGTGTACTAGTACTTTTCGAAATATTTTCAAGTATTAAAACGAATCATTGTTTATGATTATTTTCTACCCGTTTTTTTCCCATCGTAATTGCAAAAAATAAATTTTCCACAAAAAACGAATGACTCGATTAAAATTGAAAGCATTTCATTTATTTAGCTCGAGTTAAAATTTATCAATATACTATATATTAGGATAAAAAAAAAAAATTTATCATTAAACGCTTCGAACATTTTTTAAAAATTTGATTGCATTTTCTTTTTATAGTAATAAATAATATTTGGTAAATTTATATTTATTTTCTACAACATTAACTAAACTAAAAAAAAAATGGTAGTTTCTATTCGCAAAATAATTGAAACTCCTATTTTACAAAATTTTTAAAAAACAAATGTAATTCCTGCAAATTACGAATAAAGCCGTTTGCAACATATTTCAGTGGAATTATTAGCTACTCGCAAAAATCATCAAGAAAATAAACCGTTTTTTTTTCTCACTAATTGCTTTACAAGCTTGTAAAATAGTAAACAAACGAAATTCAAAAATTGCTATTGAAGCTTACGTAAGCTCGTTGTAAAATACAAAGCCACGAAATATCCGTATCCAATTAACTTTGAAAAATCAAGGGCAGAAACAACGAACAAACGCCAAACAAAACTAAAACGCCGGAAGCTCGCGCGAAGAGCTTCGTCGGTGTTACGAAAATAAAAGCGGCCACGTGACTTTATCCTTTTCTTTATATCTATATATCTATGAGTGTATATATTTTCTAGCCTCGAGCTTTCGGCATCGACACCCGCCAATTATATATCGAAACCTCTGCCGTTCCTCTTTTACTTTACCCTCGTCTCCTCCCCTTACTCCTCCCCCCCCCCCATTATCGGATGACACGCGCTCGCGCTTTTATGTTTAATTGATATTTTTCGTAACTCTTGATGAAATCCTCGCGCGCATGCCGAGGGAAAGCGAAACGTAACTCGGTAACAGATATAATCCGCGACTCGACACTGCTCTCGTTAAAATGTGTATATATATATATACCGAAAAGAGGTGGAGGAGGTGGTGGAAAAGATACATAGCCGGAAGGGACGATATACCGATTGGTCGTTGGTTCTTTTTCTCTCTGTCGAGAGTTCCACCACTCTGACTTTTTCTCTCTATCTCTGTCTCTCTCTCTCGTTCTCTATCCCCTTTTCTCGTCCCAATTTTCCATTCGTAGTTCGGGCTAACCAATCAATTTTTGTTTCTCTCTCTCTCTCTCTCTCTCTCTCTCTCTTTCTATTTTTCCCTCTGTTTTTTTCGTCGTCGGTATTTTGTCGAGAGGAAGCGAGGGGGAAAAAAGGGAGGCGATGGAGTGTTGCATGCGATTAATTAAAGTTTCTTTTGTGCGAGAGTTGTATTTTTATATTAATTGGATTGTTAACAATGAAACGATTCTATCCATTAGAGGCCAAATTAAACTGGAAATGTTTCGCATCTTCCGTTTCATTTTATTATCATTGTTTATCAATTAAATATTTGCCGTCGGCGTGGAAATTATTAGCGAACGTGTAATCATTGTTTCAATTATAAACAATGATACTTATTTTTTTAATAATAATTAAATTTTATTAAAATTAAAACAATAAACAATTTTTTTTTTTTTTTTTTAAATATAAAGTAATAAAGACAAACGGGAAACATCTATTTTATTAATACACAAAATATTCAAAAGATATATAGTAAAAAAAATTTCATCCAAGAATTCGCTAATCATTTGTCACAAATTAATTACTATTGACATCGTATCTTTCAGACATGTTTGATAATGTAATCACATGTAGGAGATATAAAATTCTATAATTGTCAACATTACCGATTGCTCGAAATCTTACCGATCCAACTATATAGATCCAAACTCTTTACATTTCCCGAGATAAATCCTACTTGTACACTTTTGCATCGTGTACTAAAACTCTCGCCATACCACTGTATACAAAAACACAACGGTAGAAAAACAAAAAGTACAAAATAAAGAAAGGTGAGTACCTGTCGTCGCAGTACGTCGATTCGATCTCTCTCAGCTCGAAGCTTGAATGGGTAAACCCCGTGTCTCTTATTCCTCTCGAATGCGTATGTGTACACGCGCGCATATAAGCGAAGGATACGATGACTTCCACGGGGATTCCAGGCGAAGGTTCATTAGCGCTTACGCGCGCCGTGTCCTTTGATTAATGGCCACTCCTCGATGAAGGAGAGAGAGAGAGAGAGAGAGAGGAGGTAGCACTCTCTCGTCGCCACCGGTTTTTCTTGCCGATCATTTCACCCTTATCTAGATGGTCGTTAAGATGATTCTCTCTCTCTCTTTATCTCTCTCTACTTATTTCCTTTTGCATTTTTGCTTCCACTGTAAAGTTCGATTGTATTGCGGACGAACGATCGGTTTCATTGCGTTCGCAGTCGTAAGGATGCTGCGTAAGCTGTACAAGAAGCTCTAATGATGCCGACACGCCGCTGATGAAAAATAGGTAGTGGGCAAAAATAGGCTCGTGTCCGAGACTCGTTCGGATATTTTGTATAATGGAATCGACCGATGGAAGATCGATGCTATACCAGAACGAGAAGATTTCTGCCCGTCGACCGATAACTTTCTTGATAATCTATCTCGTGATAGATAAACCTCCGGTACTATGGCTTCGATGTACTGGGAAGAAACTGGTAATTGTGAGGCTGCATTCGCGAAGGTGTTTGAAAGAAAATTATTAATCTATTTATGCATATACAAATACAAATATTATAAACGAAAATTTAAGTATTAAACTTACAGTTAGGTCTTTAACATTAATTTTTCATATACGATCGTAATACTTTTCATTTTATCAAAGCACTAAAACAGTAACGTTAAACAAATGAAAAGAGCCTGAATTTGCGAGGAGTGTCAAACAGAAAAAGGTATTTTACTATGAAGTAAATTTCAAATTCCTTTATAGGAATCGTTTAGGCAAACCGCTCCAACGAGTAAAAAACCCAAAGAACCCGACCTTTACCTTTTCCCTCTCGTTCTTTCTTCCCTCCTGCAACGATTTACGCCACAAATTCTCAGTTACCGAAACTCGCGCTCTATTTTCGTGAGCCTTTCGTGCGCGCGCACAAGAAAAAGAGAGAGAGAGAGAGAGAGAGCATAAAACACCATCGAAGGGAATTTCATTTCAAGCCCCGTACACGAGAAATAAAGAAGAGCCGATTTTACAATTTTCCGAGTTTTTCGGCACTTATGGTTGAGAGCGCGTTGCTTGTGTATGTGTGTGTGTATATATATATGCTCAAGCTTTTCACTGCGAGTTATCGGTTATTGCACGTTTGGCTCACACTTGGAATTATTCATGAGGTGCGCGCGTGGCTTTATGTAGACGCATACACAGACACACGTAAACACACGCGAAAAGGGGAGCGTCGGTCGCGCGCGCGCTCTTCCGTCGGCAAAGAGGTAGGGGAAAATTCGAGATCACGGTGGTCCGTTGGTGCGCGACGACTTTTTTTCGCTTCTCCACTCACGACTCCCTTTCTTCTCCTTTAATCTGCCGCTCGAAATCTCGATGGGACATATTGTTCCCTTGCCTCTTGGGCCTCCTCTTGCCTTCCTCCCTTTTATCTTTTTTGTTCTCGTCTTTGGCTTTGTTTTGAGGCTGGAATACCGACTCTTCTTTTTTTTTTTTTTTTTCTTTCTTTTATTTTTTCTTTTTTTTTTACCTTTTTATTGCGGATGCGTTTACTGAATTACCGATGATTGATCCGCGGTGAATTCAGCCGTGTGCCATGTGCATTGTAATAATCTTTGTGTCGTTGCGGGATCGTAAAGTTTTTTTCTTTTCTTTTTTTTTCTGTTAAGCTAATGATTGTCGAAAACAGGAAAACTTTGTGCCTACTAAACTTTGTATTATGAAAATGATATTTTATATCGTTAGTAATATTTTTATATGATACTATAAATTATACAATGGTAAACTGAGAGAAATCCTATAGTAATTTTTACAATAAAAATAGGAATTTTTTACTATTTTTTAATAACACAACGAGGACATACTTTTTAATCAGTAGAATTTACAATAAAAAAAAAATAGTAAAATTTGCTACGGTGGGTTTAGAAATATTGCTGAACCTCGAATTAATTTTGACTATTTTTAATACTAAAATTTGCTACAATAAAATAGGAAATTATACTAAATTTTAAAATGATTTTTACTATTTTTAAGAAGTAAATTTTAATTTTCCATTACATTAAACATTTATTTTTTAATGAAAACAAAAAAAAAAATTTTTTTTTTTTGCTTCACCTAAAGAGAACATCTGTTTATCTGTCCGGATTATTCTATTTTCAATTTTTATTATTATTATTATTATTATATATATATATATATATATATATATATATATATATATATATATATATATATATATATATATATATTTGATTAAGAATCAACCACTTACTATGTACATTACTCACTATGTATTATTACTTTCGCATTCGTAATCGCTATTGCATACACATATATAATAACTATCGCATATGAAAAAATATAAAAGTTTCTCATATATATAGTAATCGAAAATATCGCCAGTCACTTGCGAGAAAGCGCAGTATTCATGTAGCCTTAAATAATTGTAACTTAAAAATGAAAAATCATTTCTGTAAAGATTTCAAGATTCTCTTAAAGTGAATGATATTCAATAAAAGTAAAAGTTAAACTGTCGTAGTATTTTTGTTGATATTGTTCACCGGGAAATGTATTATTCTCAAATTACAACAATAATTTTAGCATAATAAAAAATAAAAGAAAACCAATAAAAATACAAATAAAAAGAAAACCGTGTAACTACTTTTTAAAGGCTAATAATTTAGTAAATATAATAAAAAAATATACAGAAGATAATAACTGATTTAAAAAAATAAACTTTGAATGCATTATTTCATGTATAAAATCTTGAAAAGGACGAAACTAATCCGTCATTAAATAAATACAGCTTTAAATTAACTCGACGACACTCCGGCTTAATTTGATCCATTCAAATCACTTTAAAAGGCCTTCGGTTAATTCATTTGACGAGACAATGGCGTATCGCTTTACACGCCGATTCCCCGTTTATTAATGATCCTCGGATTCCTGCCCCCCTAAACCTAACGTAGCAGTCCCACTTCATTCGATGTTCCCTATATCTCAACTCTCCGTTTCAAGCCGTTTGTCATTTGGACGATGTGTCTTCAAATTCTCATTCGCACTTTATTTTTATTTATTTATTTATTTATTTATTTTTTTTTTTTTTTTATAGCGTAAAAGATTTTTTTGGAAAGGAAGTCCGAGAAGATTTGTTGAACCTTCTTTTATATAATATTTTAAATTTTTAAATTAAAATGATAACAAAAAGCATAATATCTATTGTGTCTAAAATGAAGTCACTAAACTCATACTAAAATTGGATTACGATTTGATCTTTTTACTACATTATTATCCTGTATTTAAAAAACAGTATAATTAAGCAGTAAATTTATCCGTTTTGTTATTTAGCAAAATTTAACCAAAAATACAAAATGCAGCAAAATAATTGCATGCAAGCAATGCACATTCATGGTGAGAAAAGGAAAGCAAAGAAAAAATGAAAGAAAACCAAGAAGAATAAGCGAGAACCAAAATAGTCAGCAAAGAGACGAAGGAGATAATAGCGTGAGAAGAGAGAAAGAGAGAGAGAGAGAGAGAGAGAGAGAAAGAGAAAAGGAAAAAGGAGAAAAGAATGGCGCCCACGCTTTATGCTAACGCAGCGCAACGACGCGCACGACGGCGAAGTCGACTACGACGGCGACGACGACGACGACGGGGAGAACGACGCGGACGGCGAAGACGAAGGCGACGAGGAACCATACGACAGCGGCTGGGTGGTCTCGGCTTTCGACCCCACCCACTCCTTCTCTTTCTCTATCTCTCTTTCTGTCTCTCTCTCTCTCTCTCTCTCTCTCTCTCTCTCTCTCTCTCTCTCTCTCTCTCTATCTCTCTCTTACTCGCTCTCGCACGTACATAAAAGAGGAGAGACCTCCTTCTTGCCGCGTCGTCCGCACCTTCGCGGCGATCGCGGGAGAATGGCGCGCTTTTCGAGTGCGCCTTGTGTGTCTGTGTGTATAGATGTAGGCCTCCCTCCTTCGATAGTTACCGAGCGACCGATCGTTTTTCTCGACGTCCACTCCTCCTCCTCCTCCTTCTCCTCCTCCTCCTCCTCCTCAACCTCCATCTCTACCATGCTTCTTGCTGGCGTTCGCACTTTGAGCGCGCTGTTTTCCTTCAGCTCGAGGTTGCGATATCGCACGGAGAGAAGGGAGAGAATAACGCTGGATTAGCGGGAAATCGGTTGGTAATGGTATGGTGAAACTGGTGGATCTTCGAGATAATGTAGCTAACGCTGACGGTGGATAAAGCTTGGGTGTTACGGTTTTTGGAGAACGGTTGCTGTCGTTCTCCTCCTCCGGGTAAGTTTGTTACGAAAAATTTATTTGAAGGAATTGAAAATTATTTTATAAGTATATGTTTATAAATTACAGAAAAGGAATTGTAAGACGGAATTTCAAATTTAAGGTGATTCCAAATTTTTTAATTTGGAAATTCGATTATTATTGTTTTGAAATTCACATTGCCGATGATATATTAAAATAATCGAAGTACTTATTAGTTATACGATTACGGTAAAAAATATTCAACAATTTAAATGAGTTAAATAAAAATTGCTAAGAAAAAATTATTTTCAACGATACTTTATTTTTTTATAATTCTATAATTTTTTAAATTTTATAAATATTTAAATTCCTCACATAGCAATTTTAATTCTCGTGACTGGAAATATCAAAAATAAGTTCCAAGTATCTCAATCCTTTAACAGCATAAAAATCGACTTTTTTTTAACTTTTCAATCGCACGAAATTCCTGCAGAATACAAAAGAAAGAAAGGCCGTCCGCAATATAACAATTGTACAATTCAAAAAGAGAGGGGATTCAAAAAGGCGGAGGTGCGAACGAACGCCGTTCACACGGTAACGCCTTTTCCATCCGTTCTTTCTTTTTCTCTCTCTCTCTATCTCTCGTCCTTCTCTCTTTTACTCACATGTCAACATCCTCGTTGAAAGCCGCCTCTTTCTCTCTCTCTCTGTCTCTCTTTCTCTCTCTCTCTCTCTCTCTCTCTCTTGCTGGTCATAATCATAAGCTCTCCGCCCAGGCTGCTGCATATAGCCATTCATACGATAGCATCTTGGTAAAGAAAAAAGAAAAGAACTAACGCGTTATATGAAGATTGTGTATACCGTATGGTTCGAGGCGTCCATTCATTCAATAAAACGTTGCCGCAACATATTGCTCAATGGGACTCGGTTTCTATGAATGACGAGAGTCAGCAAGACGAGCAAGAAGAATTGAAATCAAGGACTACCTTCACAAGTCAAAAGCGAAAGAGACAAGCTTTTGACTTTCGTAAAGACGATGGGTTGGATGTCTTTGCGAATCGTTTGATATGCTTGAACTTCATCGAGCTATCGACGTTGTTGAATGCATTTAATTAAATTTTTCTAAAGTATTAGTAATAAAAAGTACTTATTTCTTCAAATTTCGTATAAGCTAGTAACTATTTTGTAGGTTTCATTTTTCGCGCAGAGCTTGAAGTAAACTTTACAAAAAATTAATTATGAATTATTTTACTACTTCCAAGTAAAAAATATAGTGTTATATAGAATGTTAATAAATTAACGTACATAATTGCTTAAAAGACTACGATTTTTCAAATAAATTTTGCGTGTACACGTTTATAGCAATTCATATTGCAAAAGTTAATTGTTAGATACACTTTCAAAAACTAAATAGCAAACATTGTGTTTTAAGTGTTACTTAAGATATGGAATAATTTTATTGTTCATGCTTATCTGATAATTTGTTGATGTATAAATATTTCAAATCCGTCGAAAAGTAAACGAGTCTTGATAAATATTACTAATTTATATCAACTGAACAACTAGTTTTTTCGCTTTGTAAGATTTTTCATAACAATTTTGGTTTATACTTTTCAAAAAAGCATTCTCGAATATTCAAAAAATATTATCTCTTAATTTAATAGATCTTGTATCAACTTTCACGCTAGCTTAATTTCATCGTAAACACAGGCGTGTACTTCATAGCTACCACAGAGTCACTTATAAGTATACACATTCTCCATTTGGAGGGTCAAAGAAGAGGAGAAATAAGTTGAAAGAGAAAAAGTACGCGCCTCTCTCTCTCTCTCTCTCGCTTATACATATATACAGCGTGGCCCGAATGTCACGCGGAGACACTAAGTGGAAATTGTTGTCAAAATGCCGGGGACCACAGCTGACCGAAGTCGAGGTTGAACTCTCTCTCTCTCTCTCTCTCTCTCTCTCGCTCTTTTGCCCTCTTTTGTTATTTCTTTCTGTCTATTTGCTGCGTGCGTATGTC
This sequence comes from Chalcis sispes, assembly GCA_949987625.1. NCBI lineage: Eukaryota > Metazoa > Arthropoda > Insecta > Hymenoptera > Chalcididae > Chalcis > Chalcis sispes. The sequence continues at coordinate 14,332,566 of OX465095.1, read as the reverse complement.
GCGGGCCCCGACGGGTCGTATATTTTTTCGCCCCTGCGACGGCGACTCGCCTGGCGCTACGCGGAGACCCGACACGTGGGCGTATTTAAGAGCGCCCCGTATACCTGTGACTTTCGTTTTCTGTACGTACATGCATTTTCTCTCTCTCTCTCTCTCTCTCTCTCTCTCTCTCTCTCTCTTTCTTTTCTATAAGTCGTTGTATTCGTTTCGAATTCTCTTTCACCTTTTTTTTACATAATTATTTAATTAATGGGAAAGAAACTAAAAAATTTTGACTTTATTTGGAGAATTACCTGGATATTATATGAAAATTTATTAGGTATAGGTTTAAATGTTGAAAATTTTATGCAATATTTGCAATTATGGTTATTCATGAATTAACAATACGAAGTAACACGTTATTTTTTTTAGAAAAATAATTGTTAAATTTTATTAAAACACTTAAAAAATAAGTTATTAATTAAATTTTATAGTCTTATTCATTAAAAATACATGTATTATCCATTGTAACTAAGGTTTTATCTACCTTTAGCTAACATTTATTGCCTCATAAAACTGATAAATCTTATGTTTTACAAAAATTTATTCACATCTTTTTTTTTTCCCCCACGATTCTCTTATCCTATTAATTTTGTTTACTTAACAACAAGACGAAAGCTTGTCATCGCGCTTCTCTATGATTTACCACTTAAATTATAAAAAAAAAAAAAACGGATATGTTGCGCAACGCTACCGTGGAAGTATCCACCGATTTGAGACACCGCTAATTTTCGTATCTCTCGAACAGTCGGACGTGATTATTAAAGCGAGATATGTTTTTATTACGTGTGTGCATATAGAACTCGCTTTGTGCGCGTATATATATATATATGAAAGGTGTTCAGCTCGCGTGTAAAGATAAGACAACTGACTTCGTATTTATTTGCGTTATTTATTGACGGATACTCGGAATCTCTCTTTCCCTCTTTCTTCCTCTTTCCCTGAGAAAGTGAGTTTTTATAGAATTAATCTTATCTCTGGTTTTTTCGACGATGAACGGCATTACCGCCAATTTGCTTTCCGGGTTCCTGGCAACTTTAGCAACGCGTATGAATGTATAAGGTATACACTTGTCGCTCGTTTCACTTTTATCGCTCGACAAACGTAATTTCCGATATAATTGCTTCGATTTGTATACTTCTCTATCGCGTCGACGGATGTGCGCATATTTAAATAAGTTATATTAAAGATGTTGTATTGTAAACTACGTATGACTTTATCCATTTAAGTATGATTGTAAATAATTAGTAAAATCGAATATTAATGTTTTCTCTCCTAACTTATAATAAAAATTTTAGTCATATAATTGAATATAAAAAATTTTTAACTGTATTCATTTAAAAATTATTTTTTCACTGCCTAACGAAATATGCTTTTTATTCTTTCAGGTAAGAAATATACATCAGATACACAAATTTAAAGCATAATATCTACTTATCGTTGCCGATAATTGTGTAAGTCTTTCTTATAATTATAATTTACTTTAAAATATTTCTTTATCTATTAATTTCAAAACTAGAAGAGTCAGAGAAAATTAAAAAAACAAATATTATAATGATTACACTCGATGCGACGATAAAAAAAAAAGAAAAAAAAATCTATAAATCGAAAGCTTGAAAAAAAAACATTCACACGACGTCGAATGCAAAAGCGATAACTTCGCCTTCCTTTTTTTGCGCAAACTTGCGCGCAAGAACGCGACTACGGCGTATGCAGCTCGTCCCCGAAGAAAAAGAAAGAAACCCGTCCGAAAACTTTTACGTTCGTCAAAAGTTGACGCGGCGCGTATATATGGAAGAGCAAAGTGACTGTTGAAAGAGATTTGGAAAGACGTGGAAATGGAAGGGGCAAAAGGTCGCGCAATAAAATTTGTTCATTGTTTTTTGTTACTCCTCTCTCTCTCTCTCTCGCTCTTTCTCTCCACAGCTCGTTTTTCTTCTTTTTTCTTCCTTTGTTTTTTGTTTCCCTTATACGCCGACGGCAATATAACTTTTAACAACCCTCCCACACCTGTGACTTTGTATCCAAATGAAAGAGAGAGAGAGAGAGAGAGAGAGAGAGAGAGAGAGAGAGAGAAGCTTTGGCGCCAGTAGTTTACCAAACTTGCGTTGACATACCGAACTCTGTGTGTATGTGATCTGGGTTCCAGTATGAAATGTGTCAGCTTGATTTTTTCTTTACTCTTTACTTTTAATTTTTCCTTCTTCATCGTTTTTATTTCATCAAAACTTGTCCATTAATATTTAAATTTATTTTTTACCTTAATATCACATTCTTATTTTAAAATTTCAAAAAATTTTTAATATTTGGAATAAAAAAAGTTTTTGAAATGGAAAAAGTTTAATATGTTGCTTTTCTTTCTTATTAAATTTTAAAAGTCAAGCTACAACGTAAAACGCATAACATAAAACAATTAATTGTTTATCAGTATTTTTTCACGTTAACCTTATATCTCCCGTAATGTCACCCGATAAGCTATAAAAGTTTGTATATCAGTTTCGACAAAAAAAACAAGGTCGCACGTTGTATATATATATACATCTTCGTCGAATACTTTTTGTTACTTTGGCCGAAACCCATCTTTTAGACCCTCGTAAATATTTGCCTCTCCTCGCATTGCTTCTTCTCTCTCTCTCTCTCTCTCTCTCTTCGCTTCCTCTTTCACTTTTGTTCTTTTTCTTCCACTCCCTTTCTTTCTCTCTCTCTCTCTCTCTCTTTCCCTTTCCATATACTTCGACATTCGAAGATTTAATTTGACCGAATGCAAAGAGAAAAGAAGGCATAAAAGAGAGAAGGTAGAGAAAGAGAAAGAGAGAGAGAGAGAGTCGATCCTCCGATCCTTATCCGATACTTTATCATATATCTAGCCAGACGACGAACGACTTGTCCGTGCTTTCGAGCGTCTTTCCGGTCCTTCTTCCTTCTTTCTTCCCCGTCAGCTTTATTCTCTTGTTTTTCAGCTTCTTTCGGGTACCGTGCCACGGGTTCAGGTACACTTGTTATAAGTCCTTGTGTACGGCACGAGGATTTTCGAGGACCGTCCTTCGTTTATTTTCTACGTTTTCTCTCTCTCCCTCTCACTCTTTCTCTCTCACTCTCTCTCTCTCTCTCTCTCTCTCTCTTCCGTTTCTTATTTTTCTCTTTATCTCAGTCCTCGGCTAATTAAATTAATTGAGAAGATCGGTTTCACGGTCGGTGTCGAATGGCCGTACCGAAATTTCAGGGGTTTTATCGGTGCACCCACTTGTTGTGCTTTACGGTTTATTGCGATGTTTAAGAGGACAACTCGCGCCACTTGCGAATAATGATAACGAGCTCGGGAATCCACCTGTCGGATTTCGCGTGGAAATTTGAAACGTTTACCATTAATTGTTTGATTATTTATTGTAATATTTAAAAAAAAAAAAAAACATTTTATTGGAAATTATTGAAACGATATACATAAAGATTATTGAATAATTTAAACATTCGTATTTATTTTTATGGTATTAGCAAAAGAAATTTTTCGATTAAAACCATTTAAATTCGATAATTTAAAATTGATCAAAGTTTTTTCATAAACAAAACAGGATAAAACTAATCAAAGCATAATTTTATTCTTACTCACCTTTTTTAATCTTAAGCAAATTGCACATAAATTATTAACACATGTAAGCAGCAACTGCGTCATCATTCATGTAAAACTTCTATTCCAACGAAATCTTGATTCTCCGTGCGATTTTTACTCCAAATTTTAACAGATCATACAGTTCGTCGCCGTGCTAATGTTGCCGTTACCACTGCGACGTAACAGAGATAAATTTCAATAAAAAAAAAAAAAAAAATGTATTTTTTTTATAAGAAGAATTTTTCACATATATATATATATATATATTATGAACAGCAGTTGACGTACAGAGATCGAAAAGAAATAAAAAAAAAAAAAAAAGCAACGTAAACCCCAAAGTAGCGCAGCTGTACGTATAGACACACACTCCCGTACTCGTATACACTCGGCTAATCTCGAACGTTCGCTTGTCCGGGTAACGAGGCTCGTCGTGTCCCGAGATAGCGAGCCTCGTAAATTTCGTATACACTGAGAGTTTCGTTCGCTTATAGCAACCTATTCTTCTTTTCTTTCTCTCTCTCTCTCTCTCTCTCTCTCTCTCTCTTTCTCTCTCTCCCGCGCTTGTATTCAGTTCTGTATGTACACGTTTGCGTTTCGAAGCGTTGTATACTTCTTCTTCCTTCTTCGCCGAGTGGTGTTAATTGTACGAGTTGATTGTCTTTTAGATTTTTTAGACTTCGTTTCTGCGTGTAACGGTTGATTTATCCTCGTATTCATTAAGCGGAATTAAAGCTATTTTGATTAAATTTTTTAATGAAAGCGCGGATGCAAAAAATGATGCTTGCATAAAAAGATGTTTTTTTTTTTTTTTTTTATTTTTTAGTTTTTATGTGAATATTTTAAAATTTTGTATTGCTTTTTTATTTTATTCCTTAAATATATAACAACATTTTAATTCGATTACGTTATCGAAGCTGAATAAAATATTTAAATTTAATTTAATAATAGAATTTCCAATCTATTTTTATTTTGATAAATTCGTTAAAATTTTAATTATCAATGCTTATTTTTGCCTTCGAACAAAATGTAAGTAACGAGTTATCCTGCATTTTCAAAAGAGCTACTTTAACTTAAAAACTTACAAACATGAATGCCAAATCTATTAATCGCCAAATTTATAAAAAAAAGCTAGTCGATTTCTGTAATTAAACGATTTATGTTTCTCGCGAGAGTATTTAGATAAAGTCGAGCATATTATGTGAACTGCGCACACTAGGATTTTTGTTTTAAAAACGTTTATTTCTCGGATTAAGTTTCTTGTTTCTTGATTAAAAGCACGAGTCGTGAGAGATTTCAAGAAAATATATATATTTTTTTCTCGATTTTACTGTTCTATATGTCAGACTAAGCGTTTAATAATAAACGATTTTCTGACATGAGAAATTAAGTTTCTGACATGGATAATTAAGATTGTACGAGATTTTAGAAACACGATTTTACTTTCATCGGATAATTTTTTTATTACGTGTAGTCATTATGTGTAAAATGTAGCTTTTGTTGCGATGAATTTCTTATAAAATTCATTTACTATATTTCACTTTATTTCTAATCATTGCTTAATTATTTATTTTTTTGAGGAAGCATTGATAATCGTTAAAGATATTGGATCCTTTTGAATGTTATTTTATATGCTTCTCGATAACGTTGAATGTTTATTACATTTCAAATTACTTTAGCGATATCCCAATACTTGCGTTAATAAATTAATAGTCACAAACTTTAAAATTTTCATCGAATATTCTGCATTATCTGAAAAATTAAAATGACTCGACTAAATTCTCAACGATGCATGCACATATATACGCGCACAATAAAAGGATATTTCCTAAAGTAAAAGCTAAAAACAGGTTCAATGGATTCTCTCTTATTCGCACACGTAGATACGCATACACACAGCGAGATTTCTTCCTCTCTCGTTTCGTCCCAAGAGAAGAGTTGAAAAAAAAAAAAAAAATAAAAATAAAGTAAAATAAAAGTAGTGGAAGAGGTACTGTGCTCTTCTCACGGCGTTGTATATGCTAATGCGAGACGGATGTCTCTCCTTCGCTCACCTCGTTCTCTCTGTGTTCTCCAGGTTCGTTTTTTTTTTTTTTTTTTGTTTTTTTGTATTTGTTCCTTCCTCTCTCTCTCTCTCTCTCTCTCTCTTTCTCTCTCTCTCTCTCTCGAATACTACTTCTTGCTCGCTTTATCTTTTCACTCCCTTTAGTTTGTCTTTTTTCTCTCTCTCTCTCTCTCCCACCCTTTTTTATTATATTTTATTCACACTTTGGCTTTTTATCAGATTTTTTTGTGTACATTAGGTGAGGAATTAAGGATTAGATAAGAAATCGAAATTAATCGTCCCCGGCTGACTGCGAATTTTTCAAAGTATTATTTGTTTTTGTTTTTTTTTTTTTTTTTTTTTGTTTTCATTTTTTCACAAAGAGGATGCGAATGTTGAATATGATAATTTTATCCATTACTTGTGTTTAAATAGAAAATAAAAGTGGAAGAGTAAAGTTGATATAGAAAATTTATTTATTTAAATTATCAAATTTTTGCATAAATTCATCGTAATATCATCATAACCGAATTTTTGTCAAAATACATGTTTAATAATAAACACTGCGCCTTCATAAAAAATCTCGACTTTTCACCTATTTTTTACAAGCCAGTACGTATACCCTCGGTTATTTTCTTTTCCCTTAGGCGGCAACATTTGGTCAGCGTCGCGTGGGCGTAACGTCGTCGGATAATCGGCGAATCGAAGCCTCCACCGCAGGAGGGAATCTCCGACTCTCTTTTTCTCTCATACGATCGCCGACGACGTAACTTATGCACGGAATACCCTCTCTTTCTCTCTTTTTCTTTATCCCGAGAACGAAATTTCGCATACGTTAGGCTGTGCACGCGGAGGTTCGCCGTGAACACGTTCTTAAAGCGCACGCGAAACTACGGGGATGGTGGGGTGAAACATGCGAGATTTACGGTGGGAGCCGATCAAAAATTTTGTATCGTAATATTTCGCTCGCTACGCTCCAACGCGAGATTTAGAGCGGCGCGTTCTCAACTTTGCCATGCACAGAGGTTAAGTCAAAATTGTATTTTGCCTTTGGCGTAAGTTTTTTTGGGTCTTGATAAATTAGTAAGTCGTTGCGTTAACATGCGAGTATTCAGCTAGTGTTTCAAGTGTCAAAAAGTGCAAATCCGTGTGGTGAGTTAATAATGGAATCATTATTTTAATTAGATATAGATTTTTTAGAAATTTTTGAAGTATAAAATTAAAAAAATTTAATAAAATTAAAAATTAATTATAAATTGTTCAATAAAATTTATGAATAAATGAAATTTAAAAGAATTTTGATGAACTTTGTAACTTTATCCCCCCAGCATTTATCATTTTCTTTCTCGACAATTTGAGTCACGTGTCGCCATCTTTGCTGCTATAATCTCTCATCGCCAATAATCGGCAACACGTGTACTCTCCTCTCCTAGTAGTTTATGGTGATTAGTAGTTTATAGGAGGACGTTTCCGTTAACGCAACGATTCATCCCTTCTCATCTTCAGCTTCGTCTCCTTCCACTCTACTCTTCGGCTTATCGAGAGCGCTACCACTCGTTCTTACAAACTTGTACACACGCCTATTTTGTTCTCGATTGATTTACGCGTCGTCTATGCGTTCGAGTTGATCGCTTGAGTTTTAGCTTAGCCGAAGAGGATCGAGAACTGCGCGATGACGTTTGTAGTTTGTAAAGGACACGTGTAAGGATGCGCGCAAGCTTTTGAAGAATAATCCGGGAAACTTTGAAGACGGCTTGCTTTCCGACTTGTTTTCTATTCTGGAATCTGTTGCACATAAATTAGGGATAATCGTTAGCTTATGGAGCTGTTTTGGTGAAAATTCTGTGTAGGTCGACTTGGAACACAATCATTTGGTCGATGAGTTGAGAAAGTTGAGTGTGCGAATGATTTATTGCTTTGAAATTTTATGTTTTAATTAAGCCCTGATGAATTATTTTTTTCATTTACTCTTTACATTTATGATATTTACTTACATTTAAAATATTATTATTAGTATATAGTAAGTTTAATAATATTTAAATAACTTTATAATTTTGATATTTAATTCATTTTCGTAAAATAATTATACGTAAAAGCAGCTTTAGAATTCATTAAATGAATTTCCGAAAACAATCAATAATGTAAAGATGTTAAATTACAACGGATATTCAACACTATACATATATCTTAAATCAAACATTTTGTTTTTCTCGCGTATCTGGTTTACACTATTAAATCCATCACTGGCTATATTCTCATTCTAAAAAAGAAAAAAGAAAAAAAAAACAGAAGAAAATTTCTCGATTCCCAAGAGAACAACCTAAAAAATTCCATCCCTAAAACAAAGAAAAATGCAGCAGCAACAGCATCACGAGGAGTACGAGTCACACGTTTCCCTAGAAAACAAGGTCGATGTCGGAATGTAACACAAAGCACAAGCGTTGAACCCTCGCTCGTAAAATGTGCACCGGGGAGATTTTCTTCCAATTAGCGAGAGGACGGACGCGCGCGCGCGCGCGAGCACGTATGACGTTGCACGCCAGCTCGGATGACGATTGAGTATATCCGTTGCCGACGGATCTGGAGAATGTTAAGGTTTCTCTCGGAGGTCAGGTTAGCGCCGCCTTGCCGACGCTTTTACTCGTAAATCGGCCGATCCTTCGTGACTTTGGCGCCGATGAGACTTGAAGATTTCCTCTTTTTTTTTCTCTTTTTTTTTTTTAGTTTGACGACGTGCTTGCGTCATTTTTCAATGGAATCGAGAGGGAAGTAATCGATTTTGTGTGAAAGTTGTTTGTTGGTGTATGAATAAGGTTAAGTTTAATTCATCCAAGAAAAGGAATTTTCGATGTAAAATGTTGAACGATTAAAATGAAAATTGTTGATATTTATTGTGATTCTGCAATTTATTAATGTTACTTGCGCGTTCAGTCAAAAGATATAAATAAAATTAGAGCATACAATGCGCGATAAAGTTTATTTAAAGATATCAGTAACAATCAAAACTCTTAATTCATTTTTGATCGTACATAAACAACAGTTAAAACTATCTAATCCTTCAAAATCAACCCATAAGTATTAAGCGTTTTCACACATCGCACATCCATAAATTTTCATCCAAACCACAAAATTTCGATTAACTCTATTGTCATCTTGCTTCTTCGAATTTCACGCGCGTTGCCATCCGCATCAATTTTTCCCAAAGTATATTTTTCACGAGCGGTGAAAAGCTTTCGTCGTCTTTACGGTTCTCGAGATCTGGTTCGCATTTTAACGTCGGTTCGGCTTCCTCCGTGCGCATACGTCGGCGCAGCGTGAAAAGCCGTACTAACCCGCGACACGTGTACCAGGCATGTTGCTTAAGGCGCCGTTGGTGCGTTCTTTATGAGCGATTCTTCCGAGGCTCTTCGATCGCTTAGGATGAGTTTAGCGTGATGTGGATGAAACGCAATTATATGACTGTAATTATTTTTGAATGAGGATGTAAAATAATTTTTTTTTTTTTTTTTAATATAATTTTTAAATATAATTCCAATAACTTTCATTATTGATTAAATATTTGCAATTTTATTAGTTAATAAAAATTTGTTTGATCAACATTTATCAAAGGGTTAATTAGCTATAGGAAGAATTCGATGACAAACGAGCACGTCAGAATTCTCAACAGATGAAGAAGAAGAAGAAGAAGAAGAAAAAGAAGAAGAATAAAAAAAGCAATTATTTTAAAAAGTTCCGGGTGCGTGTGCGCGCTCATTTAAAAGGAAACGATCGACGACTATGAAGTATATAAATCGCTTCCAGGCCTTTTTTTTCCGCCGTCACTTGTTCGCAGCCTTCCAGCCTTCCATCCTCTTCGAGGCGATGTTTAACTAATCACTGCCCGCAAGTGATATATACTTTTTTGGCGAGGCGTACACGAGGGACAAAAACGCGCGGAAAGTGGGAGGACTTTTCGAGATAAAGAATAAGGGAGATTCGAAAGTTGTACGTGGAACTTGATGAGTTATATATGTACGTCTATATGGGAACGTGACAGTTTTGTGGCGCCACTTGGTTGAATAAAAATTTTTCATAATTACGGGATAAATGCGAGACACATTTGGCAACGATTCGTCACAATTGGAGTTTTTTTTTATTTTTTGTTTTTACAGAATATACGATGCAACGTTCTTTTTTTTCTAAATCGTCAAAGATATGTAAAGTAAAAGTAACCTTAAACTTTTTATTAAATTAATAAAATTCGCTCATACTTTGTATGCTCTTTTACATATACTATAATTAAAATTGTATAATAAGTGAATTTTACTCGTAACTTTAAATAAAAAAAGGGAGGTAAATTATTCGCTTGCAATGCGGTACTACCATTAAACACACAATTCACATGTCCAGAACGGACATCATTACGTTCTAATAAAGTAACAAAAATCATTACGACAATGCAATTCCGAAGGTGGACTTATATACGGATAAGCCAACAACGAGGTACGTCCTCCCTAAAACACAACCCTCCTCCGATACCTCTTCCCAGCACGTAATTAAGACATCGATA